>JAKYLM010000199.1:0-83685 GCA_023634145.1 Thymallus thymallus | reverse complement strand
TTCAAACGATTGGCCCATCTGAAGTCACACCAGCGCAAACACAGGCCGGATCTCCTGGACTGATTTTTTTATTGATAATTTTTTGGGGTCATATATCAGACAGACACTCTTATACAGAGCGACATACAATTAGTGCATTCACCTAGGTTCATTATTTTATTTGACATTGAGAAAATGTTTTGTGATCAGTTTATTAATAAGGACATTGAAAATATGAATATGTTTGCTGTGATCTAGTGTACAATATATAATAGATGACTCTCCTATTCTTACCACTTTGCCCAGTCATATTCAAGGTCAGAACTACTTTTCTAGGGGTTCAGATGCTTCTAGCCTTGATTTTAATTTTGATAATGTATCGACAGTGTTTCACTTTTTAATGTCTATGCATTGCTTACTAGGTGTTGTCCAATGAATTCTGTAACCACGCCCCCTTCAAATTGGGGTTGATTGGAAAATGCTGTTCCAAAGAGGACATTGGAATAGGCAGCCAAAATGCAGCTGAGTTTGTAATCTTTGTTTAAAGGTATTTTAATTCATTATATTCAGTGCCTTGGTCCTCATTTTTGATGAAAATATGAATGGTTGGAAATCTAACTGTGTTGAATAAAAATTCACACCATACATGGACTGGCTATGAATTGTCTGTCATAATGATCACGCCAATCTACCAGACATTTGAATGCAGGGTCATTCATGTGCTTGTGGGAAGTCGTAAGTCTGCCATGATTGTGTTCCAGTGCTTTTGAAGTCGGACCAATTCTTCAACCAATAAGATTTTAGCTAACTTGATTGCTAGCTAGCATTGCTAATAATAAAGTTATTTGTGACAAACTTGCATTAAAAAACCACACAACCTTGTCAGAAATAAAGATTGGGAAACTTGTTCAGTGCAATCGTGTGTTGATAGGATGGTTCAGAATAAACAACAAAATAATGATTAACCAATCAACAACAAGTGAATATAGCCCTGTCAGAGCCAACAGTCTCAGTTGAAAACATTAGTCCCACCAGAACCTCTGGTTGAGAATGTGAGCCCTTAAATGGAGGCCCAAATAAATGTTTGTAATCTAATGGAAAAACCGAAGAAGAAAAAAGGTAATCCAACGGAATCTAAATGCCAAAGCAATAATCCAACAGAAAGGGTACAATGGACCACATTACCCAGCACCATTCAATGTCTAGTTATGACACCAGAAGTGATATTTTTCCATACCCAAAATGAAAACACAAAGCAGACTTAACTCTTTGGTCCCGTAAAAACGTGCTGTATGTAAAACACCGTGTGCTATAGACTCTGGATGACAACAGTGTTTGTTTAGGGTTATTTTCCTAAAGAAGTTAACTCCACTTTAGGGTTGTTTCCTTGCCAAGATACTAACGTGTATCGTGAGCCTGGTATTGTCCCGGTCTTAATGTTCACCAAAACAGTGGACCGCAATACAAAAGAGGCCTAAAAATCCCTCTTTGCACACAACAAACAATGCTAGCTCTCTCACACTGAGTTTGCAGTCAATTCAAGATGGCACCTGTGGGTTGGACACGCCTCCCCATCACACCCATATCTGCAAACTCAAAGGCCGACTGCATAATAGGCAATTGTATCTCAACACAGTGTGTTAACATGGAGAAGACTAAGTACATACAGTATTTATCATTTCACTTTCACATTATACTTTATTGGTAAAGCGCGTTACAAGCTAGCTTGCTTAACATTGAAAATATGGTCAAACTACCTACACTGAACAAAAATGATAAACGCAACATGTAAAGTGTTGGCCCCATGTTTCATGAGCTGAAATAAAAGATCCCAGAAATGTTCCATATGCACAAAAAGCTTATTTCTCTAAAACGTGTTTGCATGTCTCCTTTTCCAAGATAATCCATCAACCTGACAGGTGTTGCATATCAAGAAGCTGATTAAACAACATGATCATTACACAGGTGCACCTTGTGCTGGGAACAATAAAAGGCCACTCTAAAATGTGCAGTTTTGTCACACAACACAACGCCACAGATGTCTCAAGTTTTGAGGGAGCGTGCGATTGGCATGCTGACTGAAGGAATGTCCACCAGAGCTGTTGCCTGAGAATTTAATGTTAATTATTTTACCATGAGCCACCTCTAATGTCGTTTTAGAGTTTATAGCAGTACATCCAACCGGCCTCGCAACCGAAGACCATGTGTATGGCATTGTGTGGGCGAGCAGTTTGCTGATGTGGTGGCGGTGGGGTTATGGTATGAGCAGGCATAAGCTACGGACAATGAACACAATTGCAATTTGAATGAATAAAAATACCGTGACGAGATCCTGAGGCCCATTGTAAGCCCATTTTTTAAGGTATCTGTGACCAACAGATGCATATCTGTATTCCCAGTCATGTAAAATCCATAGATTTCCTCATATGAACTGTAACTCAGTAAAATCTTTGAAATTGTTGCATGTTGCGTTTATATTTTTGTTCTGTATACATTATCCAGATATACTGTATATTATATATACATCACATGCGACTCGTAATAAGACTAAGCAGTTAGCCTATTAAAATGTTTATCTAACTCAATAAAGATAATTAAAATATACACAAGATTCTGGTTGAGTTACAGTAATAGGCAATGAAAAAATGTCTGAGAATGCTATTCTAAATACAAGTGTATTATAATGGATTCCGCATAAAGCTTAAGTTACAAGGCAATACTGACATTAACAAAGCATTATTCTAAGCATATAGATTCTAAGGTTAACTTACAAGACAAAGCATGAACAAAGAGATGCTTACTAGGCCAGAGGCCTATTAGCGTAGGAAATTCTAATTGATCATACAACCTTCCTCCATGGACTGGATACAGGATAAGACAAATAACATACAACCTTCCTCCATGGACTGGATACAGGATAAGACAAATAAGATACAACCTTCCTCCATGGACTGGACACAGGATAACAGAGAGCACAAAGGCTGACAAGGTATAAATATGTCATTCTGCCCCTGAACAAGGCAGTTAACCCACTGTTCCCCGGGCGCGGAAGATGTGGATGTCGATTAAGGCAGACCCCAGCACCTCTCTGATTCAGTTGAATGCATTCAGTTGTACAACTGACTAGTATCCCACCTTTCCTTTCCTTTCCTTTCAACCCAAAACCAACCACCGTTGACCAATCAAACGATACCAAGTTTACAGAGTAGCCTGGCCACCAAGGCCTAATCTCCAAAGTGTGTTTTCATATTCAGTGTTTAATAGTTAAATATACAGTGAAAATCTTAGGCTTAGGCCTAAGTGAAATAAAATAATGAAAATGGTAATAAAACAATAGAAATAGCACTATATAACTGCTGTCGACTGTTGTATTTTGGATGCAGTAATTGCAGAATAATTGCAATGTACTACAGTTACACTACAAAATTACTGCCGTAAATGAACGGATATTTTGGCCGCAGTATTTGATAAATACTACACACTGACTGCTATCTTTTTTCATAAGAGCACTTCTGCAACATGACCATAAACGTTGCACCTGAAATGGATTCTGCACAACAGCTCTAACAGGATAACTGATATAACCTAACATTTCTGTCGCCAATTGGATAGAAACCTCGCTTTGGACATTCCCTATCTAGCCCACTCCACTACTTTGGACCAGGACCGGCATGGGGCTGAGTGGGGTGCGGGATAAATCGCTTCCGTGTAGATTTAATAGCCTACTACCGTAATGATCAGTATCCGAATTTTGTAATAAACTCGAATTATATGTTGAATCTTATTTACAGTAAACGTGAGAATGTAGAAAGGGTTTGTTCAAAGAAATGTCGTATTTTCAGTAGGCCAAGCATCGTTCCAATGTAGATTGTCCAACTACCCGATCCGTAGGTTTGTTTCCGGAACTTCTTTTGTTTTTGTGTATGCTTTTTGTGTTGCCTCTGTAACTAGCTAGCAAGCTAACTACCATCTCTTATTAACTCTGGTATTTCTGTTTATTAGCCTCATATACAGTAATTACTACATCTTGTATCTCGAAAGTATATGACAATAGTAGCTAGCTTTGCTAGCCTGCTACCACATACAAAGGGGTTTAGTTAACAGTATATTTTCAACTAACCTTAGCGTCCTATCATTTTGCTAGACTCGGCTACGGGACTGATTCGCCAAATAGCTAAACGTTACGAACTCATAACTGTAGCTAGCTACTCATAGACAGTTTGCCGTGATGTCTGAAGCCATCGTAACCTTCCAGTCTCAGCTCTCCGGAGTCATGGAGACGGTATTCAAGGCTGCCATGTACGAGATCACCAGGCTGGTGGAGGATAGTTTCCTGAAGGAGGTGTCCCGGAGCCGGGAGCAGATCGAGTCACTGAAGAAACGTCTGCAGTGGTCGGAGAACAGACGCAGGGAGAGAGACAAAGAGGGAGGACGGAGGGGGAAGTGTGCGGACTGTGGGAGAGCTGATGAGGAAGCCGAGGAGAGAAGCTCTGGAACCTCACAGACAGGTGAAGAGAGAGCCATCTAAACACACTCTCTCTCTCTCTCTCTCTCTCTCTCTCTCTCTCTCTCTCTCTCTCTCTCTCTCTCTCTCTCTCTCTCTCTCTCTCTCTCTCTCTCTCTCTCTCTCTCTCTCTCTCTCTCTCTCTCTCTCTCTCTCTCTCTCTCTCTCTCTCTCTCTCTCTCTACCTGTCCTAGGTAGTTTGCCAGTGGTCTGGAATTTTTGTAGGACAGTGGAATGATGTACTTCGAATTGCTTGGAAATGGAATTATGTACTCCGAATTGCTAAGACCAAACCAGACCAATTTTCTTATCTTCATGGAAGGCTGGACCCCCCCCAGGTTTCTCTCTAATGTTTTCTAATCATTTGCACTTGTTTTGGTACCTAATTCTAATTTTAGCCATTTTATGTTATTGTGAAGGTAGGGGTGTACTAACTTTTTCCCCATAAGGAAAAGGCATTTTTGTTTATTTTATTTGCATAACAAAGTTGTTGTTTTGTGTGTGTGATTTGTTAAATTGGGTAACCTTTATCTGTCAATAGTGTTGAAGTGAAGATTATATATCCATTTGTACAAATATGTAAAAAAAAAAATAAAAAAAAAAAAGAACTTTTTTTTGACATAACTTGAGTCAATTGGAGTTGTACCTGTGGATGTATTTCAAGGCCTACCTTCAAACTCAGTACCTCTTTGCTCGACATCATGGGAAAATCAAAAGAAATCAGCCAAGTCTGGTTCATCCTTGGGAGCAATTTTCAAATGCCTGAAGGTACCTCGCTCATCTGTACAAACAATAGTACGCAAGTATAAACACCATGGGACCACGCAGCCATCATACCGCTCAGGAAGGAGACGCGTACTGTCTCCTAGAGAACAACAGAAAAGGACCTTGTGAAGATGCTGGAGGAAACAGGAATAAAAGTATCTATATCCACAGTAAAACGAGTCCTATATCGACATAACCTGAAAGGCTGCTCAGCAAGGAAGAAGCCACTGCTCCAAAACCGCCATAAAAAATCCAGACTATGGTTTGCAACTGCACATGGGGACAAAGAACGTACTTTTTGGATAAATGTCCTCTGGTCTGATGAAACAAAAATATAACTGTTTGGCCATAATGACCATCGTTATGTTTGGAGGAAAAAGGGGGAGGCTTGCAAGCCGAAGAACACCATCCCAACCGTGAATCACGGGGGTGGCAGCATCATGTTGTGTGGGTGCTTTGCTGCAGGAGGGCCTGGTGCACTTCACAAAATAGATGGCATCATGAGGAAGGAAAATTATGTGCATATATTGAAGCAACATCTCAAGACATCAGCCAGGAAGTAAAAGCTTGGTCGCAAATGGGTCTTCCAAATGGACAATGACCTCAAGCATACTTCCAAAGTTGTCAAAATGGCTTAAGGACAACAAAGTCAAGGTATTGGAGTGGCCATCACAAAGCCCTGACCTCAATCTTATAGAACATTTGTGGGCAGAACTGAAAAAGAATGTGCGAACAAGGAGGCCTACAAATCCTGACTCAGTTACACCAGTTCTGTCAGGAGGAATGGGCCAAAATTCACCCAACTTATTGTGGGAAGCTTGTAGAAGGCTACCCAAAACGTTTGACCCAAGTTAAACAATTTAAAGGCAATGCTACCAAATACTAATTGAGGGTATGTAAACTAATGACCCACTGGGAATGTGATAAAAGAAATAAAAGCTGAAATAAATAACTCTCTACTATTATTCTGAGATTTCACATTCTTAAAATAAAGTGTTTATTCTAACTGACCTAAGACAGGGAATTTTTACTAGGATTAAATGTCAGGAATTGTGAAAAACTGAGTTTAAATGTATTTGGCCAAGGTGTATGTAATCTTCTGACTTCAACTGTATGTATATGTATATATGCTGTAATGTGTAACTTCCATACTTTGGTTATCACTGACCACAGTTGAATTGGTGGCATCTTAATAAGATACTTTATTTACTTAATTTGGACTGGTGCGAGGAGATTCCATTGTTCACAGTTTAGCTTTCACCTTTCCTTTAAGTTAAGACAATTTTTGTCTTTGTTTACCTGTGGCCAGTTGATGAGAGGGGGCGTGGCCTGAAGCAGGAGAAAGTACCAGGGGAGGAGTGGAGCAGCTGTGGAGGCGTGGCCGGGGAAACAGCCTCGCGTGATCTGGAGGAGGCCGAGGCCACCAGTCCTAGGAGAGCCTCTGAGGTAGTTAGGGGACTGACTAAACACCAGTGTTACAGAACCTTCAGATAGAAGAATAGGGGACCATCATGTCCGCTCTGTTCATTCACTGTCAATTTATCCATAATTTAGTCAGAATCAACACATTAATGTCCTCTGGCAGCCCACAGAGGTCGGAGGTCAGAAGCTGGACAGCCTGCTGAAAGAGGAGGCTCTCCACAACACTGAGCTACGGGAGAGATGGGAGTTCTGCCTGGATGGTGAGTTGAGGAGTTTACAGGAAATATAAAAGACCATCTTTATGATGATAATGAAAAGGAGAGTAGCTTCTAATATGTGGTCATTGGTATTATAACCAATCATCTTGACATACACATACTCTACTACAGTTTCTACTATTGCCAATGATTTAACTGCTAATTAATTTAATGCCTCATGTCTCTTGTGTTTTCAGGAGCTGAAGGTTTGGACGTCTCAGGTTCCAGTAAGAGTTTCAGTCAGCAGGAGATGCAGCAGTGCCAGGATGACTGGGGGTCTGGTCTGGATCACGAGCCTGAACCACCGTGTCCCGAGGGAGACCCAGGGGACCCCAGCCAACATCTCTACCGCCCCCGCTACAACATGGAGGAACTGGGGGTTGGCTTTGAGAAGTCTGCTGGTGGTGGTGGTGGGGGCGACCATCTTCTAGACATGGAAGGGCTGGATAGGCTTTCTGGTTCTCCGTCTCGTCTGGGGGCGCTGAGCTACAGAGCTGCGGGTCACTACCAGGAGAACCTGGGTGGGTCTGAAGGGGGAAACCATCACCATCGCTCCCACATGCCTGGCCCTCATCAGAGCCGGAGGGAGCGGATGGGGTTGCCAACGCGGTCCCCCCACCCGGAGGTGGGAGACCTGAACTGCCTGTTGATCAACGAGGAGGGGTACCCTGAACACAGTGTTCAAGAGTCGGTTAACAAAGCCGGCCACAGAGGGCTATCCTCCATCCACTCTGGAAGCTCAGCCCACAACATCAACACAGAGAGTCTGTATGGTGCCGCTGACGACTTTGGACAATCTCTAAACCTCAGAGATCATTCACAAGAGCAGGTAAAAGGAGCAGGAGGGAGGCGTCACGCCTGCAATCAGTGCACCATGACCTTCCCAGACTCTGGTTCCCTCAAGGCCCACAAGCAGACACACAAAACAGGGAGAGGGTTGAGTACAGGGTCAGTGTCTGGGCCTCCGTACTCCTGCACCCAGTGCGGTAAGACCTTCACCCAGGCCTGCAACCTCAAGGTCCACCAGCGGGTCCACCAGGCCGAGGGACTCCACCTCTGCAGCCACTGCGGCAAGTGCTTCACCACCTCCTCTGATCTGAAGATGCACAAGTGCAGCCAGACGACAGACAAGCCATACTGCTGCTCCCTCTGCGGGAACAAGTTCAGTCGGCTCTGGAACCTCAAGCTGCATAGGCGCATTCACACACAGGAGAAACCCCACCGCTGCACCATGTGCGACAAGAGCTTTACACGGGCGGACATTTTGAAGGTGCACAAGCGCACCCACACTGGGGAGAGACCGTACTGCTGCGCAGTGTGTGGACTCCGCTTCAAACAACTCAACCATCTGAAGTCACACCAGCACAAACACAGGATCTCCTGAACTTAGTGGTGGTCTTGAAAACAATGTTTTGCTTAGTTTTCATTTGACAATGAGAACATACATTTTTTTGGTTGGTCAATTGTTTATTCATAAGGACATTTGAAATTATGAACTGTTGGAAATCTAACCCTGTGTTGACTAAGAATGTATGCCTTAAATTAGACTGTCTATGAATTGTCTGTCATAATCACCATGCCAACCTAACAAACATTTAGAATATGGGGCATTCATGTGCTTGTGGGATGTTGTAAGTCTGCCATGATTGTGTTCAAGTGCTTTTGAAGTCAGACCAATAACATTTGATAGCTAACGTTGCTAATAATAAAAGTTAGCTAGCTTGCGTAACATTTACAACATGGTCAAACTAGCTACATTATCCTAATTGATAGAACTTTTTTTTTTTAATTGTCATGTTTTGGTTGAAAAGGTCAAAGGTTAGTGGTGAAACAATGTTTTCCACTTGTAATTACAACTTGGAGGGTCAATCAAGTCCATCACAGATTTTTACATAAAAATACAAAAATGTCTGATTTATCTGAGTTACAGTTCATATAAGGAAATCAGTCAAATTAAATGAATTCATTAGGCCCTAATCTATGGATTTCATGACTGGGAATACAGATTTTTGTGCATTCAAATTGCCATCGAAAGAATGCAATTGTGTTAGTTGTCCATAGTTTATGCCTGCCCATACCGTAACCCCACCATGGCGCTCACTGTTTGACAAAATTGCACATTTTAGTGGCCTTTTATTGTCCCCAGCACAAGGTGCACATGTGTAATGATCATGCTGTTTAATTAGCTTGATATGCCACACCTGTCACGTGGATGGATTATCTTGGCAAAGGAGAAATGCACAATATTTGAGAGGAATAAGCTTTTTCTGCGTATGGAACATTTCTGGGTTATTTTATTTCAGCTCATGAAACATGGTACCAACATTTTACATGTTTGTTTATATGTTTGTTCAGTGTAGTTCAAAACCTCAGAACATAAAAACCATGACGTGACACGTAAACACAGTACACCTACATTTCAACTTGTTAGGCTTCTCACTTTCCTAATGAATACCAAATGACAACCAGAATATGTTTCAAAATAACCAACTAAATTCAAGTCTCAATTAAAATGCAACAATTTGTAAAAAAAACATTTACAGTTAGCTGCATGATTCTTCCAAACAACAAAAGCAGCCCCAAATGTTTAGACAACAAAAGCTTTTTGTACTCAACCAATACATAAAATAACAAGTCCTTCACAATCAATGTGAGAATAGATTGGGATCCCTGCTTCAATAAAACTAACACCGCTGGGTTTTGAATTCACAGCAAATGAGAACTATTCCCTCATATTGCCTATCAATGACACCCTATATAGTGTACTACTTTACCAGGGCCTGCCACTGTTTCTGGTCCAAAGTAGTGCACTATATAGGGAATAGGGTGCCATTTAAGACTCGTCCTCTCTATCTGTCTTTGTGTACGGTCTTCAGGTGTTTCTTTAGATGGCCAGTCTGTTTGAAGCGCTTGCCACACTCGGAGCAGGTGTAGGGTTTCTCCCCAGTGTGGACCAGTTTGTGGCTCTTTAGATTATTGTAATCCAGAAAGCCCTTCCCGCAGTACGAGCACCAGTGTCTTTTCTCCCCGTTGTGCCACATCAGGTGAACGTTCAGCTCCACACGCCTCTTGAACCGCTTCACACAGAGGGAGCAGGCAAACGGTTTCTCTCCAGTGTGGACGCGGATATGAGTCTCCAGGTCACGCTGGGTGATTAAGCGTTTGTCACATATCGGGCAGACAAACGGACGCACGCCGTCGTGGACCACCTGCTCGTGCTTGGTCAGACCGAAGCGGTAGACGAAGGTCTTGCTGCACTGCGGACACTGGTGGCCCCGCTGGTCGCCGTGGACGCGGGCGTGGCGGTTGAGGCCCTTGAGGTTGGGGAAGTCCTTACCACAGGCAGAGCAGGCGAACGGGCGCTTCCCCGTGTGGAGGGAGGCGTGGCTCTCTAAAGCAGCGGCGCTGCTCAGGATGCGACCGCAGTCAGCGCACTGGTTCTTGGTGAGACGTTTCCGTGGAGACTGTTGGAGCTGGTGCGGTCCTGGCGGCGACCACATCGGTTGTGACTTGCGATACCGCTGCGCCTGCTGGAACGTCAGCGTGCACTGGGGGGACTTTTTGAATCCGGAGCGAGGGCTGACAGTGACAATGAAGGGGATAGGTTGAGGGGTGGAGGGAGACAGTTTCAAATTCAAAACCGCTGCGGCTGCCGAACGAGGTCTTCCACGACGAGGGGTGGCGGAAACTACCTTGAAGTTATGAGGCTGTGGGTGAGGAGGGGTGGCAGGAGAAGGGGTCACGTTGGCCCCCGTAGCCTGGCGAGGGCTGGTGCGGCGTGGGCTGGGGTTGTACGGCCGGCGGCGCTGTGGGGTGGAAGGCATAAACTTTGTCTGTGTGACCAGACCTCTTAGCTCTGACCTCAGACCTCTCTCTGAGACCTTGGTGACTTTTGACCTACTCCTCTTAGCCTGGGCTAGGGCCAATAGTCTCTGAGCCTGCACCCAGGTCATGCTTCTCTTCTTGGATTTGGACACACCTCCTCTAACACCAATAGGTGACTGTCTGGTCAGGGAGGTCACATCAGTGTTAGCTCCTCCCTCTTCCTCACTGATGACTTGGTTTCTACTTACTTGTCCACTAGACTTGTCGTCAGCCGTCACACCGTTAGCTGTATCCTCTACTACATCCTGGTCAAGGTGTGATTCACTGGACTTTTCTCCTCCGTTCTGCATCACCTTTAAGTAGTCGTGTTCTAGAGGGGAGGTTCTATCTCCTCTGGGTTTCTTAGCAACCACGGGAGATGGCGTACTATCCTGGGGGCGGGGCCTTAAGCGGAGGCGGAGACCAGAGAGTATCGCTTCACGTCGACTTGACTTTCGGCTGCAGCCCACCTGGACAACAATGTCCTCCTTTTTCTCGCCGGCGGGGGTCGTCTCCGTAGCGACAGACCTGGTTGTCACAGCTTCCGTAGACATGGCAGGGAGGGGGGAAAGCCTCTCCCCCTCATCTTCCTTCTCCTCCAGCCTCGGCGGGGCGCGTACTAAGGGTACTACTGACAACTGAGATAAAAACTGTGTCTTAGACATCTGACAGGGGCCAGAGGGTGTGGTTACAGTAGGTGCTGACAGCTGTAGAGGGGCTTCATCCGACGTCTTCTCTGGAACAGAAGGTGACACGGTGGTGGAGGAGCGTTGCAGGTTCTCATTGACCATTGACGCCTGCTTCTCAGGGAGGCCGGCAGGTTCTGGACCAGTGGACTGGACCAGCGGTTTTGCCGTGGCAACACCGGACTGCTCCAAAACTGTAGGCGGTTGTGTTGGTGGTGCGGCCGGTGGTCCATCGGGTACGGCTGTAGGCCTAGCTGGTTGTGTTGAGGGCACTACTATTGGACGAGCTGCAGGTAGTACGTCTGTGTGAGACTGTGATGGTGACGGTCGAGGAGGTCGGGGTGGACGAGGGGGTATGAAGCTGGGCTGTGTATCCTGAAGAGGGGTACTGTGTAACCCAGAGAGGACAGGTGGCGTTAAGGTCGACTGGATCGCTGTGGTTGTTTGGACAGTTTCTTTTGACAGAGTAGTTACCGTGGACTGGACCATTACAGTAGACAAGACAGTTGTAGACTGGGTAGTGGCTGGTGATTGAGGAAATGCTGTCAGGTGTAATGCTGATGGAGACTCTGCTGCTGGTATTACCAGTGACTGCTGTTCTGCTCCAGGGGCCTGGTCCTGGCCTGCACTGATCCTGGTCTGAGATGGGCTGAGAGTCTGGGGGACCTCCTGGGTGTCTAGATCTCCCTGGAGGCGGGCCGTTGCTGAGGTAGGCTGGGTGGTAGGAGGCCTTTCCTGGGTGTAACGGTTGACCAGGGCCCTGGTGGCTCCAGGAGGGACCAGGGCTACAGAGGGAGGGAGATTGAGAGGATGGAGAGAGATGGAGGGGATAGTGGAAAGAGAAACCAAGAAAGAACAAAAGACTGAGATAATAACAGTGGAGAGATTATTATAGATATTAGAGCCTGGTTCTCATCCCAATACTCTTTAATACATTTTAATAAGATATGTGATTCAGAAGCAGGTCTCCCTATTTCCTACCTCTGCCTGCTAACTCTCTGAGAGGTTGTCTGCGGACCAGAGTCGGCTCTCCGCCCTCCTGCTTCAGAAGTATGTACCCAGGGGAGTAGTCATCAGAATAGTCTTCCTCCTGGGGAGGGGGGCAATGGCAACAACAGGCTATATTAGGGTCACCAAAAATTCTGACAAAGACTGAGACTGATGTATGCAAGTTTAAATAAAAATAAATACTAGCAAGTGCAGTGTACAGGTTTTTATTTTCTCTGGGGTCAACAACAATAGGTTGAGTATAGGGAGGTGGATGAATCGGCAAGACAACAAACAGATCGGTCTATCCAGGATCCTTAAGATGTCCTTTAAGATGGCTAGGTAGGGGTTTAAGGTAGGGACGTCCCAGCGATCCCTGATAGCACTGACCCAAACAGTTTGGGGTCTCAGGCTAGGTGGGGACTGTCTTACCCAGTCCACCTCCTGTTTGATCATTACTAAGGTCGTCTGTGGGTTGCCCTCCTCGTCGTAGGCCCCACGGTGCAGCTCCGTCCCCTGGTTCTTCTCACGCTGGTGCTGCTCCCCAGCCCGAGGTAAAGCATGCGCAGTCAGAACTGGAAATACCAGACCAGGAGAGAGTGGTTAGGACATAAGCCCGACAGAACATTCTGCGTTGCAACACACTGTACCTATAGACTACCCCTCTCAAAATCACATGTTGGTCTGTGTAATATTGTAGTCTATAGACCTTTGACGGAAATCCTGGAACTGGTAGCTAGAAATCCCAGCCCATAATCAGATGCCTAATATGCATTTTTATTTAACTAGGCAAGTCAGTTAAGCACACATTCTTATTTACAATGAAGGCCTACCTACAGGGTCAGCCATAGTAGTACAGCGCCCCTGGATCAAATTAGGGTTAAGTGCCTTGCTCAAGGACACAGACAGGTTTTTTCAGCTTGGGTATTCGAACCAGCTACCTACTACTACTACTTACTACTTACTACTACTACGTGAAAGTGCATATCTGTCCAGTAGTTTATAAATATATATTTTAGAGCATGAACTTAAAGGATATTTTGGCTACAATTCATTTTCATCTGTTTTCAAGGAGCCATTGAAATTATAAGTCCGAAAAATGTAACTAATTGTTTCAGAAAAACAAAAAGGGTGATGTTTGCCCTCTGAACATACCCCGGTTCACATAGACAAGGAGCTATGGAATCTTAAGTGATTTTTTTATATAAGTACCAGTCAAACATTTGGACACACTTACTCATTCATGGGTTTTTCTTTATTTTTTACTATTTTCCACATTGTAGAATAATAGTGAAGACATCAACACTATGAAATAACACATTTGGAATCATGTAGTAACCAAAAAAATGTGTTAAACAAATCAAAATAAACTAGTCTCACTTGTGATTAAATGTTTTCCACATACATAGCTACGTGTAGCTTACTTGGACACGGCGTCCACCCACAACGAATAACCTGAAGCCACGGGACTTTCCCGCAGGCTATATTTCCCCATGTGGGAGCATTGGGGAAATGAAAGGGAAACAGGGGATACCTAGTCTGTTGCTCAACTGAATGCATTCTACCAAAATGTGACTTCCGCATTTAACCCAACCCCTCTGAATCAGAGGTGCCGCCGCAGCCTTAAATCGACACCCACGCAGAACGCCCTTGAGACACGTTGCTTTGTCCAATAGAAACTAGTGAATATCACCCGTTTTCTACTCACCGCACTGAACGCCGATGTCACGTTTGCTGATACGTGTTGTTCTTTGACCCGGTCTGGGCTCTGCGGTTTGGGTTTCACCCGTCGACCTCTTCCCATTTTCGAGGGATCGAAGCCTCGATTTGAGATCCTCGTTCTCTTCTTTTATTTTAGATATTTCGGCTCGCAGATCCCCAATAGTTGTTTCGAAAAGTTTCGTTGTCTCAGTGACGGCAGTCTTCAATACACTCTCCATAACAAAGGCGAACTGGGTTTGAAAACAGTCTTTCGACATGTTGGCGGCGACAAGCTTCAATCCACACTGTCGATTATTATTTCCAATGTAATGTACAAGATTGATCAGAATTGGCGGCCTATGTCAGTAACATCATGGCTTCTCTTTCCTCTATGGACTACTGAGGTATAATATTAACTGGAGACTACGTCCAAGATGTCCGACCATTGTTTTAGATAATCTACCAACGTTCGCATACGCCGATTCATGGACCGTATATATATCCGGGTTGTCGGATTGCATCCGGTTTATACGGACTAACGTCACATGCGCACTAGCACTTAGTGAGGGGTGGGGGGAAAATCGGCCTCAGCGCCAATTATTTGAATAATTCAATAGATGTTTTGTGTCACCCAAAGGCACCTCTCCGCACGGTGCTTTGTGTGACACACTGAGTGGTGAGCGGTATAAACCGCTTCCAACTGGCACGGTGCTTGGCTCACTTCACATATATTTATGACCAATAAAGTAAATCTCCTTTAAGATCATCCATAGATTCTAGCCATGTAATAGCTTGATTTCTAAATGTATACCTGATTTTACTAGTGAGTGCAGTTTTTGTGAACTAGAAACGGAATCCATTGAACACTTATTTTGTCAGGAAGGGACAGGAGAGAGGAGGCTATATTTACAAGATTAAGGGTGGGACACCCTTGAATACGACCTTACATGTGATAGGAAAGCATCCTACAGGAAAATGTGAGTATTGCCAGGAAACAGAGACAGTGGAGCATGTATTGATACAGTGTGGGCATTATTGGAGGGAAAGAGAAAGGATGAGATATAGTATGAGGGAGAAGGGGATACATGAAATTAGTTTAAAGAGTAGAACGCAATTAGATATAGTCTCAAATATTTTGTTATCTTTTTTAAGAGCAACGGGGCTGGCGGGTAGGATTTAGTTTCTCCCTGTCGCTGGCCAACACTCCGGTACAGTAGGTGGCGGTAATACACCTGAACGTTGGATGCCAACCGCCGATAAACCCCACCAAAGAAGAAGAAGTCCAGTAAGGAGCGTTCCGATGTAGATTGTCCCACAAGCCGACCCGTTGGTTTCCGGAAAATCGGTGGATGCGCTTTTCGTGTTTGTCTGGCTAGCTAAGTAACAAGCCAACTACAATAGCCTTACTTTCTCTCAATACTTCTGGTATTTATATTTATTCGAATAGCCTCATATACAGTAAATGCTATAGCTTATATCTGAAAATGATTAAAAACTGCAATAGGACAGATATTGATAGAGACAAAATAATTTTAGTTACCAGTATCTTTGCTGCTAACGTTAACCAATTAACTAGCTTTCTATCCTTTTAATAGACTGGATCGTAACACTGACCCACCTGAACAAAAGTAGCTCAACTTTACGAACTCTTAACTGTAGCTAGCTACTCAGACAGTCTGCCATGATGTCCGAAGCCATCATAACCTTCCAGTCTCAGCTCTCCGGGGTCATGGAGACTGTCCTTAAGTCAGCAATATACGAGATCACCAGGCTGGTGGAGGATAGTTTCCTGAAGGAGGTGTCCCGGAGCCGGGAGCAGATCGAGTCACTGAAGAAACGTCTGCAGTGGTCGGAGAACAGACGCAGGGAGAGAGACAAAGAGGGAGGACGGAGGGGGAAGTGTGCGGACTGTGGGAGAGCTGACGAAGAAGCCGAGGAGAGAAGCTCTGGAACCTCACAGACAGGTGAGGAGAGGAGAGAGAGATTTAAAGACAGTGTATCTATACTGAACAAAAATATAAACGCAACATGTAACAATTTCAAAGATTTTACTGAGTTACAATTCATATAAGAAAATCAGTCAATTGAAATATAGTCTTGTGAAAAAGTAAGTACAACCCCTGGAAAGTATTTTTTTTAATTTTTTACATATTTGGACAGATGGATATGTAATCTCTTCAACACTTTACAGATAAAGGTAACACGATTTAACAAATCACACACACAAAAATACTTAACCTAGAATTAAAATAAACAAAAATGCCTTTTCCTTACGTGGAAAAGGTTAGTACACCCCTACCTTTACCATCACATAAAATGGCTAAAAGTAGAATTGGGTACCAAAACAAGAGCAAATGATTAGAAAACATTAGAGAGAAACCTAGGAGGGTCCAGCCTTCCATAAACATAATAAAATTGGTCTGGTTTGGTCTTAACCATATGGGTGTGTGGTAATACATCATTCAAAGATCAAAAGACCTACCTGAGGCCCTCAGAAGAAAGATTATTGATGGCCATGAGGAAAATTCCAGACCACTGGCAAACTTGTCCCACCAAAGTCAGCCCAAGAGCTGACTGAAAGATGCTCATAGAAGTCTCTATGAACCCCAGGGTAACATCAAGGGATCTACAGGCCTCTCTTGCCACAATCAATGTCGAATTGCATGGGTACACTGTTAGAAAGAGACTGCACAAACTTGGCCTACATGGGAGGTCAGGAAGGAAGAAGCCTCTGCTCTCAAAAAATAATATGAAGACAACTGACTTTTGCCAGACAACACCTGGGTAAAGTCAGTGGTGTCTTGATATTCTTTTTTGAGTCTGCTCTTCCTTCCTGACCTCTCATGTAGGCCAACAGCTCTGGTGGACATTTCTGCAGTCAGCATGCCAATTACACGCTCCCTAAACTTGAGACATCTGTGGCATTAGGTTGTGACACACAAACTTTAGTGGCCTTTTATTGTCCCTAACATAAGGTGCACCTGTGTAATGATCATGCTGTTAAATCAGCTTCTTGATATGCCACACCTGTCAGGTGGATGGATTATCTTGGCAAAGGATAAATGCTCACTAACAGGGATGTGTGTATGGAAAATGTTCACCTGGTCATGGAAAAATCAGGTGTTCCTAATGTTTTGAACACTTAGTGTATTTATGAAGGGATCACTCTCTAGTGGGACTGCTTTCATGTGTACCTTTCATACTTTGACTGATGGGAGGAGACTCCATAATCAACAATTCTTTGTCTTCTTCGTCGTCGTTGTTTTCCGGCAGACTAGATTGCTGCCTTTCGCAGGTCGAAGGGAAAAGAGGAAGGGGAATATTTAAAATTGCTACCACCATCTAACCCCGACATTGTCTCTGCTGCTGCAACTACCACATCTATCTTCTGGGATTTCTGCTTCATCAGTTGATCACCATGGCGATAAACGCAATCAATTCAACCTACTTAAACTCAATCCTCTCTGGATCTCTCTCTTCAGGCTTACTCGCTGGGGGGCTCCCAGTCGAATCGCTCACCCTTGGGCTATCCTCCAATCTCTTCACTGCCTCCGCATAGAAAACATTCTGCGCCTTTCGAACTCTGGCAATCTCAACCCGTCTCTCTCTCTCACAGGCCACTTCGGAGCCCCAGCTGCATGGGCGCCCCCCACAGTTGACACACGGTGCTTTTGCTGTCCCTTCTCTACACTCCCTCTGACTATGCCCTCCTGCACACTTCTCACATGGTGGGATCTCCCATCTACACACTGCTGCAACATGTCTGAATCCTTGGCACATAATGCACCATAGCGGGTTCCGAACATAGGCCCTCACAGAATATCAAATATAACCTAACCTTATCAGGTAGAAACTCTGTTTCAAAGATGAACAAGACAGACAGGGTATTCTCAGTCTCGCCATTGCCACCGGGTCTACGACTCACCAAAGGGCTGGCGTCAGAAACACTAGGAGTATTCCTTTTCATCTGATCCACCTCTACACTCAACACTACCCCACTGATCAGTCCTTTGAGATGCGGCTGTTCCGGAGAGCAGAGCATGACACCAGTGGAGCCTTTAGGCGGAGGATGCACAAAAACTCAACTTCCACTTCTCTGAATTTGAACAGATGTAACTACCACACCTGTCACCGCAGGTACTTCACCCTGTCTGGCTCAACTTCAGATCGGTACTTAAAACTGGTCTGGCTCAACTTCAGAGCGGTCACTACTGCCGACCGACTCAAGGTTCTGAAAAGAGCAAGTACATTTATAGGTAATTTTACTTGGTTTGTATTCAGGAGACGAAGGTAGGTACTCAGGAGACGTAGTTCTGTACTTGATGCCATTTTTACACTTACCCGTCATCGCACTCTGATCTGCTCAGTCTGTCATTTCAATCTAGGACCTTTCCTTCATCTGCACTGATGTGTGGAGACTCCATTATCCACATTGGTACTTTGGCCTTTCCTTTTACTCCAAATAAAATGTTCTCTATGTTTATCTGTGGCCAGGTGCGGAGAGGGGGTGTGGCCTGAAGCAGGAGAAGGTACCAGGGGAGGAGTGGAGCAGCTGTGGGGGCGTGGCTGGGGAAACATCCTTCCATGATCTGGAGGAGGCCACCAGTCCTAGGAGAACCTCTGAGGTAGTTAGGGGACTGACTTAACACCAGTGATACAGAACATTTGTTTAGAACTATATTGTACAGAACAGATTAGAACTAGTTGTCAGGAAGAATAGTGCACCATCTGTCAGCTCTATTCAGTCACTGTCAGTTTATCCATCATTTAGTCAGAATCTACTCATTAATTTCCTCTGGCAGCCCACAGAGGTCGGAGGTCAGAAGCTGGACAGCCTGCTGAAAGAGGAGGCTCTCCACAACACTGAGCTACAGGAGAGATGGGAGTTCTGCCTGGACGGTGAGTTGAGGAGTTTACAGGAAACATAAAAGACCATCTTTAGGATGATGACAATGAAAAGGAGAGTAGCTTCTAATATGTTGTCATTGGTATTATAACCAATCATCTTGACATACACATACTCTACTACAGTTTCTACTATTTCCAATGCCTCTAATGCTAATGCCTCCTGTCCCCTGTGTTTTCAGGGGCCAATGGTTCAGACGTCTCGGGGCCCAGTAAGAGTTTCAGTCAGCAGGAGCTGCAACAGTGCCAGGATGACTGGGGGTCTGGTCTAGACCATGGGCCTAAACCTCCGGGCCCCAAGGGAGACCCAGGGGACCCCACCGACCCTCTCTACCGCCCTCGTTACAGCATGAAGGAACTGGGGGGTGGCTTTGAGAAGTCTGGTTGCGACGGTGGTGGTGGCGGCCATCTTCTAGACATAGAAGGGCTGGATAGGTTTCCTGGTTCTCAGTCTCGTCTGGGGGGGCTGAGCTACGGAGCTGTGGGTCACTACCAGGTGGAGCTGGGGGGGTCTGAGGGGGGAGACCATCACCATCGCTCCCACATGCCTGACCCCCATCGAGGCCGTATGGAGAAGGTGGAGTCGCCAACACCATCCCCCGACCCAGAGGTGGGAGACCGGAACTGCCTGTTGATCAACGAGGAGGGTTACCTGCAGGACTCCAGTGTCTTGTACCCCAAACATGGTGTGCCGGAGTCGGGTAGCAGAGCTGTCAACAGGGTGCTAACCTCCATCCACTCTGGAAGCTCAGCCCAAAACAACAACACAGAGATTCTGTATGGTGCCGCTGACGCTTTTGGACAATCTCTAAACCTCAGAGATCGTTCACAAGAGCAGGTAACAGTAAGAGTGGGAGGAGTGGGGAGGCGTCACGCCTGCAATCAGTGCACCATGACCTTCCCAGACTCTGGCTCCCTCAAGGCCCACAAGCAGAACCACGAAAAGGGTAGAGGGTTGAGTACAAGGTCAGGGTCTGGACCTCCATATTCCAGCACTCAGTGCGGTAAGATCTTCACCCAGGCCTGCAACCTCAAGGTCCACCAGCGGGTCCATCAGGCCGAGGGACTCCACCACTGCACCCAATGCGGCAAGGACTTCTCCTCCGTCTCTGACCTGAAGAGGCACAATTGCTGCCGGACGACAGACAAGCCATACTGCTGCTCCATCTGTGGGAACAAATTCAGTCGGCTCTGGAACTTCAAGCTGCATCAGCGCATTCACACGCAGGAGAAACCCCACCGCTGCACTATGTGTGACAAGAGCTTCACACGGGCGGACAATTTGAAGGTGCACCAGCGTATCCACACTGGGGAGAGACCGTACTGCTGCGCTGTGTGTGGACTCCGCTTCAAACAACTGGACCATCTGAAGTCGCACCAGCGCAAACACAGGCCGGATCTTCTGAATTGAATTTGTTGTTTTAAAAAAATATATATATCACATTTTATTTGAAATTCATACAAAGTGATCAATTGTTTTATAAGGATGTTGAAAATATGAACTGTTGGAAATCTAACCATGTGTTGAATGAGTGTATTCCTTACATGATGGACTGTCTGAATTGTCTGTCATAATGATCATGCCAACCTTGCTGACGACTGATCCTGAAGTCAGTTCTGGTGCTCTATTGATCGCTCCAGAAGAAACCTTAGTGGGCATGTATTTTGCCTGGAGTGAACTGGAATAAGTATGATATTTTCTGTTTGTCAAGCATCAAGCTTGCTTTCTCCCCCAGTCACTCACCATACTGTAACCATACATTTTCTTCCTGTAGTTTTTTTTTTTCCATGGAGTTTTATTGTTGGTCTTTTTGTACAATAAATATTTTGCTTCCCATCTGTTCAGTTAATATATTATTCCTTAATTGCTTTGGTCAATAGGTTTTTTAACCATTTTTATAGCTTAAAACTATATTTCTTAGATGAAGTTAAGTAATAATTCTCCCACACTTATGTAGAATTTGGCGCAAACAAAGGGTTTCTCTTGTAACCTGTATAAATGGTCATGGCTCACATCAATACCATCCTCCCAGACACCCTAGACCCACTCCAATTTTCATACTGCTCCAACAGATCCACAGATGGAGTAAAAAGTACATTATTTTATTTAGGAATGTAGTGAAGTAAAAGTTATCCAAAATATAAATAGTAAAATAAAGTACAGATACCTCCAACAAAGACTTAAGTAGTACTTTAAAGTATTTTTACTTAAGTACTTTTCACCACTGTTTATTATCTATAATAAAACCAACCGTTCTTTCCTCTGCTGCCATTCAGACGTCTTTGTGTCCACATCTTGAAACGGAACACCATTGAATGGGAGGACACTCCCAACTGAGTTTGTTTTTCCTGCCAAAGGCTGTGCATCTATTGAAGGTCAAGAATGTGGATATATTACTATAGGAATGAAACTAACAACGTTGCTAAATCAAATTGAATAACTCCTATGTGCTTGGAATGGATCATTTTTTCTTACTTTGTGGCTGTGGTAAATAGATTATTATTTCGAATATAATGGAAAGGATTGATCAAAACATGGCTTCGGTTTTTACTAGTTACTACAGCCAGTAGTAAGTTCAAATTGCGCTTTTTGGGTTAGGGTTGGGCATAAGGTTAGCAGTGTGGTTAAAGTTAAGGTTAGGTTTAAAATAAAAATGTTAGAATATACATTGTAGAAATAGGTGGGGTTTATGACTGGGTTAACTAGTGACGGCAATTGTACGTGTATATGAGGGTAATATGGCGGAAGTGGATTGTGAGTTCGAAACAAGCATCGCCTCAGTGGTGGAAAAGGACCCAACGGTCATACTTGAGTAAAAGTAAAGATACCTTAATAGAAAGTTACTCAAGTAAAAGTGAAAGTCATCCAGTAAAATACTACTTGAGCAAAAGTCTAAAAGTATTTGGTTTTAAATATACTTAATTATCAAAAGTAAATGTAATTGTTAAAATATAAAATATACTTAAGTATCAAAATAATTTTTTTTCAAATTCCTTATATTAAGCAAACCAAACGGAAATATTTTTTTTTTATTTTTTTTTATTGACGTATAGCCTGGGCCACACTCCAACACACAGACAACATTTACAAAGGAAACACTTGTGTTAAGTGAATCCGTCAGATCAGAGATAGTAGAGATGCCAGGGATGTTATCTTGATAAGTGCGTGAATTGGACCATCGTCCTGTCCTGCTAAGCATTCAAAATATAACTAGTACTGTTGGGTGTCCGAAAATGTATGGAGTAAAAAGTACATTATTTTCTCTAGGAATGTAGTGAAGTAAAAGTTGTCCAAAATATAAATAGTAAAGTACAGATACACCAAAAAACAGAGGAAGATTAATGTATTTATGAAGAACAGAGGAAGATTGCAGTGGGCCTCAAATGAATCCGGACAACATACATGTTGCGCTTTAAACTTCGGGGTAGACCACCCCTCAAAGGAGTCATCTCAGGGGTGACGACAACCGGAACATCTTTCGTCACCCCTGAGATGACTCCTGACCAGCTGGGTGAATGGAGAAAAATCTGTCGGTCCTGGTTTTGTTATAAAGACCACATATCTATGCATGTGAAGCTTGGTTATGTAAGATCCGATGTAAGAGCTTTCGTCCCCAAACCACTGCAGTCGAATAATTGTAAAGGATTTGGCCATGTTTCAACGGTGTGTAGAATAACGACGGTGTTGCAATTGTGGTGGAGATCATGAATCCGAATGCCCTGTAAGGGTGAAGGAGATTGAGGTGGCAAAAGTTAGTGCGATCAATCGAATCCCCTATGCGGATGCGATTAAAATAACAGAGAACGGTTTATGCTAGTGAAGATATGGTAGTGGATGCACTACACCCCGTACTAAATGTTTGATGCCAGTCAAAAGATATTGTGTGTTAAAAATTGGGATTTTGTGGCGTTCATTGACACAGTTATAAACTGTACGGCTCAAGTCTCAAAGAAGTCGAAGAAACTGGACCTTATTGTGGCTGCTGCAGAAAAGTTTTTTGGGATGAAGGATTCTACATCGTTATTAGATTTTTTTTTTTAACGTTTGGTAGTTTGTTACGCTTTTTGTGAATCCTGTTTCCATCCCGCACAGTAGGTGGCGGGATGCAGATTAAATTGTGCGATCGACAATTTAACATAGAAGAAGAAGACATTTATGTCTGTGTGGGTTGAAGATGGCCGCCGCTACCATGGCGAAAGACTGTTTTCAAAACCAGTTCGCCTCTGTTATGGAGAAGGTGCTGAAGACTGCAGTCACAGAGACAACGAAACTTTTCGAAACAACTATTGGGGATCTGCGAGCCGAAATATGCAGAGTAAAAGAAGAGAACGAGGATCTCAAATCGACGCTTCGATCCCCCGAAAATGCGAACAAATCGGGTGAAAGTGAAACCCAAATCGCAGATCCTGTACGGAGTCAAAGAACAACCTCACATATCAGCAAACGTGACATTGGCGTTCAATGTGGTGAGCAGAAAACGGGTTTATTCGTTCCGCCAAATAGTCTTCGTTTTGAGTTTAAAATTAGTTTCTATTGACAAATTCAGGTAGATCCAGGTAAGTCCCTCCCCGTATCGTTTGCTCATTTTTAAAGAAACGGTTTGAAACAATCGGTGGAATGAATCTACCCCTTGACAAGCTAAATAAGCTACGTTCAAATGATCACACTTCCTGATAGTTACCTATTTAGTTGCGCATGATAATATTTTCCAAAACTGCTTCATGTACCTACGTTTAATGGGTATAGACTACAATATTAAACATAACATTCATAAATGACCGATTACCTCAATCATGCATACAATATGTTGTTCTGTCATGTCATCAACTGGTTTGTAATCTAAAACTACCTCCTTACCACTGTCTCTGCTAATCTGGTATTTCCAGTTCTGACAGTGCAAGCTTTGTCTCGGGCTGGGGAGCAACACCAGCGCGAGAAGAACCAGGGGACGGAGCTGCACCGTGGGGCCTACGACGAGGAGGGCAACCCACGGATGGCCTTCGTACTGATCAAACAGGAGGTGGACTGGGTAAGACCAAACTTCTAGCCTGAGTCCCAGATCTGTGTGTGCGGTCTTCCCAATTAATCTACCTCTATACTCAACCTGTTGTTTTTGACCCCAGAGAAAAGAAAAACCTTCACACTGCGCCCCCTAGTAGCGCTTATGTATTTAAGCGTACATATTGACCTCACAGCCTTCGTCAGAGTTCTTGTTGACCCTATTGACCCCCCCTTGCAGGAGGCAGACTATTCTGATGACTACTCCCCTGGGTACATACTGCTGAAGCAGGAGGGGGGAGAGCCGACTCTGGTCCGCAGACAACCTCTCAGAGAGTTACCAGGCAGAGGTAGGAACTAGGGAGCCCTGCTTCTGAATCACACATCTTATTACAATGTATTAAAGAGTATTGGGATGAGAACCAGGCTCTAATAATATCTATAATCATCTCTCCACTGTTATTATCTCAGTCTTTTGTTCTTTCTTGGTCTCTCTCTTTCCACTATACCCTCCGCCTCTCTCCATCCTTTCAATCTCCCTCCCTCTGTAGCCCTGGTCCCTCCTGGAGCCGTCAGGGCCCTGGACAACCGTTACACACAGGAAAGGCCTCCTACCATCCAGCCTACCTCAGCAACGGCCCACCTCCAGGGAGATCCAGACACCCAGGAGGTCCCCCAGGCTCTCAACCCATCTCAGACCAGGATCAGAGGGGTTACCAGGGGCAGTGCAGGCCAGGACCAGGCCACTGGAGCAGAGCAGCAGTCACTGGTAATACCAGCAGCAGAGTCTCTATCAGCATTACACCTAACAGCATCTCCTCAATCACCAGCCACTACCCAGTCTACATCAACTGTCTTGTCTACTGTAATGGTCCAGTCCACAGTAGCTACTCTGTCAAAAGATACTGTCCAAGCAACCACAGCGATCCAGTCAACCTTAACAGTGAAGTCGACAGCAGCAGCGTCAGAGCGCCCCCCACCCAGTACCCCTCTTCAGGATACACAGCCCAGCCTCGTACCCCCTCATCCACCCCAACCTCTTCTTCCACCCCAACCTCTTCGTCCACCCCGACCTCCTCGTCCATCACCATCACAGTCTCACACAGACGTATTACCTGTAGCTCGTCCAATAGTAGTGCCCTCAACACAACCAGCTAGGCCTACAGCCGTACCCGATGAACCACCGGCCGTACCACCAACACAACCGCCTAAAGTTTTGGAGCAGTCCTGTGTCGCCACGGCAACTCCTCCAACGCTGGTCCAGTCCACTCCGTTGCCGACTTTGTCTGAGAAGCAGGCGTTGTTGGTCACTGAGCATGTGCAATGCTCTTCCACCGTGCCACCTCGGAAGTCACCTGCTTTTCCAGAGAAGACGTCTGATGAAGCCCCTCTACAGCTGTCAGCACCTACTGTAACCACACCCTCTGGCCTCTGTCAGATGTCTACGACACAGTTTTTATCTCAGTTGTTAGTAGTACCCTCAGTACGCGCCACGCCGAGGCTGGAGGAAGGGGAAGACGAGGGGGAGGAAGACGAGGAGGAAGATGAGGGGGAGAGACTTTCCCCTCTCCCTGCCAAGTCTACGGAAGCTGTGACAACCAGGTCTGTCGCTACGGAGACGACCCCCGCCCGTGAGAAAAAGGAGGACATTGTTGTCCAGGTAGGCGGCAGCCGAAAGTCAAGTCGACGTGAAGCGATACTCTCTGGTCTCCGCCTCCGCTTAAGGCCCCGCCCCCAGGATAGTACGCCATCTCCCGTGGTTGCGAAGAAACCCAGAGGAGATAGAACCTCCCATCTAGACCACGACTACTTAAAGGTGATGCAGAACGGAGGAGAAAAGTCCAGTGAATCACACCTTGACCAGGATGTAGTAGAGGATACAGTTAACGGTGTGACGGCTGACGACAAGTCTAGTGGACAAGGAAGTAGAAACCAAGTCATCAGTGAGGAAGAGGGAGGAGCTAACACTGATGTGACCTCCCTGACCAGGCAGTCACCTATTGGTGTTAGAGGAGGTGTGTCCAAATCCAAGAAGAGAAGCATGACCTGGGTGCAGGCTCAGAGAGGTTTGGCCCTAGCCCAGGCTAAGAGGAGTAGGTCAAAGGTCACCAAGGCCTCACAGCGAGGTCAGACGTCAGAGCTTAGAGGTCTGGTCACACAGACACCGTTTCTGCCTCCCACCCCACAGTGCCGCCGGTCATACTGCCCCAGCCCTCATGCTGTGTCTACTTCCAGCCTCAGCCCACGCCGCACCAGCCCTCGCCAGGCTACGGGGGCCAACGTGACCCCTTCTCCTGCCACCCCTCCTCACCCACAGCCTCATAACTTCAAGGTAGTTTCCGCCACCCCTCGTCGTGGAAGACCTCGTTCGGCAGCCGCAGCGGTTTTGAATTTGAAACTGTCTCCCTCCACCCCTCAACCTATCCCCTTCATTGTCACTGTCAGCCCTCGCTCCGGATTCAAAAAGTCCCCCCAGTGTACGCTGACGATCCAGCAGGCACAGCGGTATCGCAAGTCACAACCGATGTGGTCGCCGCCAGGACCGCACCAGCTCCAACAGTCTCCACGGAAACGTTTTGCCAAGAACCAGTGCGCTGACTGCGGTCGCATCCTGAGCAGCGCCGCTGCTTTAGAGAGCCACGCCTCCCTCCACACGGGGAAGCGCCCGTTCGCCTGCTCCGCCTGCAGCAAGGACTTCCCCAACCTCAAAGGCCTCAACCGCCACGCCCGCGTCCACGGGGATCAGCGGGGCCACCAGTGTCCAAAGTGTGACAAGACCTTCGTCTACCGCTTCGGTCTGACCAAGCACGAGCAGATGGTCCACAACGGCGTGCGCCCGTTCGTCTGCCCGATCTGTGACAAACGCTTTGTCATCCGACGGGACATGGAGACGCATCTCCGCATTCACACTGGAGAGAAACCGTTTGCCTGCTCCCTCTGTGTGAAGCGGTTCAAGAGGCGTGTGGAGCTGAACGTTCACCTGAGGTGGCACAACGGGGAGAAAAGACACTGGTGCTCGTACTGCGGGAAGGGCTTTCTGGATTACAATAATCTGAAGAGACACAAACTGGTCCACACTGGTGAGAAACCCTACACCTGCTCCGAGTGTGGCAAGCGCTTCAAACAGACTGGCCATCTAAAGAAACACCTGAAGACCGTACACAAAGACAGAGAGGACGAGTCTTAAATGGCACCCTATTCCCTATATAGTGCACTACTTTGGACTAGAAATATCGCACTATAGGGTGTCCGATGGGTGTTGAGGGAATAGTTTTCTCTGTTTGCTGTGAATTCAAAACCCAGCAGTGTTAGTTTCAATGAAGCAGGATCCCAATCTATTCTTCTATGTATTGATTGATTACAAGTATCAGCTCTTTTGTTCTGTAAACATTTGTGTTTGAAAAATCGTGCTGCGAAAGAATGTAGCAAATTGTAAAAAAAAAACTAAATGTTGAATTTGGTTGATTAATTGTATTTAAAACTAATTCTGGTTTGATTAATTTGTTATTCATTAGGGAAGGTTAAATGTACTGTAGGTGTACTGTGTGTACGTCTCACGTCATGGTTTTTATGTTCTGCGGGTTTGAAGTAGTTGCTTTAATGTTTTTATTTTGTTTTATTTGTATGTAAAAAAAAAATCTGGGCGTAATTACAAGTGGGAAAGTGGTTGTTTTTTTTGCCAAGTTGTTAAGTTTCACCACTAACCTTTCACCTTTTCAACCAAAACATGACAACAAATCAATTTTGGACAATTACAAACTTAACAATATGGATAATGTAGTTTGTGTTACAATATTGTCAATGTTAAGCAGACTAGCTAACTATATTATTAGCAACGTTTTCTAGCAATCAAGCTAGCTAAAATGTTAATGGTTGAAGAATTGGTCCGACTTCAAAAGCACTGGAACATAATCATGGCAGACTTACAACTTCCCACAAGCACATGAATGCCCCATATTCTAATCCCACATGAATGCCCCATATTCTAATCCCACATAAATGCCCCATATTCTAATCCCACATGAATGCCCCATATTCTAATCCCAAATGAATGCTCCATATTCTAATCCCACATAAATGCCTCATATTCTAATGTCTGGTAGGTTGGCATGATCCTTATGACAGACAATTCCTAGACAAACTAATTTAAGGCAGGGTTTCCAAAACTTCATCCTGCCCCCAGCCTTAAAAGTGTCCCCTTGCGTCGCCTCATTAGCTAGCTTTTGAGGTGGTGCGATTGGCTAAGACGATTGAGGAGGGTGGTCACGTTTGTTTGTGAGGCAGAGGTCCCGAGTTCAAGCAAGGTACGGGCCGAATCGAGAGGATGTGAAGTCGTTTACCCTATAGAAAAAAACAATACGCCCCCAGGACCGAGTTTTGGGAAACCCTGATATAAGGCATACATTCTTATTCAACACATGGTTAGATTTCCAATTGTTCATATTTTCAATGTCCTTATAAATAAACAATTGATCACAAAAACATTGTTCACAATGTCAAATTAAAACAAAAAATAAAGAGAATTTTGCAGGTTTAAAGCTTATTTTCTGCGATGTGAGTGACAAAAAAACGTCAACAATATCTATGGGCTAAATCACCTATGCTGAACAAAAATATAAAACGCAACATGTAAAGTGTTGGTCCCATGTTTCATGAGCTGAAATTTTACATACGCACAAAAAGCTTATTTTGCTCAAATTTTGTACACAAATGTATTTCCATCCCTGTTAGTGAGCATTTCTCTTTTGCCAAGATAATCCATCCACCTGACAGGTGTGGTATATCAAGAAGCTGATTAAACAGCATGATCATTACACAGGTGCACCTTGTGCTGGAAACAATAAAAGGCCACTCTAAAATGCAGTTTTGCCACAAATGTCTTAAGTTTTGAGGGAGTGTGTGATTGGCATGCTGACTGAAGGAATGTCCACTTTAGCAGTTGCCAGAGAATTGAATGTTAATTTCTCTACCATAAGCCGCCTCCAACATTGTTTTAGAGAATTTGGCAGTACATCCAACCGGCTTCACAACCGCAGACCACGTGTAACCACGCCAGCCCAGCACGTCAACATCCAGCTTCTTCACCAGTTGGATTGTCTGAGACCAGCCACACCGACAGCTGTTGAAACTGAGGAATATTTATATCTGTAATAAAGCCCTTTTGTGGGGGAAAACTCATTCTGTATGGCTGGGCCTGACTCCCCGGTGGGTGGGCCTATGCCCTCCCAGGCCAACCCATGGCTGCGCCCCTGCCCAGTCATGTGAAATTATTATTTAAATTGACTGACTTCCTTATATGAACTGTAACTCTGTAAAATTGTTGCACGTTGTGTTTATATTTTTGTTCAGTATAAATACAAAAAACATTAGCTGACATGGGCTAGTTCTGGACATTTATGACAAGTTATAAGGTATGTGATGACTAACATGATGAGGAGACTGGGGCAAATTTTCACCTTCCAACAGGACAACGACCCTAAGCACACAGCTAAGACAACCCAGGAGTGGCTTCAGGACAAGTCTCTGAATGTCCTTGAGTGGCCCAGGCAGAAACCGGACATGAACCTGATCGAACATCTCTGGAGAGTCCTGAAAATAGCTGTGCAGCAATGCTCCCCATACAACCTGACAGAGTTTGAGAGGATCTGCAGAGAAGAATGGGGAAAAACTCCCCAAATACAGGTGTGCCAAGCTTCTAGCATCATACCCAAGAAGACTTGAGGCTGTAATTGCTGCCAAAGGTTATTCAACAAAGTACTGAGTAAAGGGTCTGAATACTTATGTAAATGTGATATTTTGTTTTTTTATTTATAATAAATTAGCAAATATGTATAAAAAAACCTGCTTAAGGCTGTAACGTAACAAAATGTGGAAAAAGTCAAGGGGTCTGAATACTTTCCAAAGGCATTGTGTGTGTGTGTGTGTATATATATATATATATATATATATATATATATATACACAGTATATACACACAGTACCACACACAGTACCAGTCATGTTTGGACACACCTACTCTATATATATTTGTACTATTTTCTACATTGAAGATTAATAGTGAAGACATCAAAACTATGAAATAACACATATGGAATCATGTAGTAACCAAAAAAACTGTTAAACAAATCAAAATATATTTCATATTTGAGATTCTTCAAAGTAGCCACCCTTTGCCTTTGACAGCTTTGCACACTCTTGGCATTCTCTCAACCTGCTTCATGATGTAGTCACCTGGAATGCATTTCAATTAACAGGTGTACCTTGTTAAAAGTTCATTTGTGGAATTTCTTTCCTTCTTAATGCCTTTGAGCCAATCAGTTGTGTTGTTACAAGGTAGGAGTAGTATACAGAAGATAGCCTTATTTGGTAAAATACAAAGTCCATATTATAGCAAGAACAGCTCAAATAAGCAAAGAGAAACTACAGTCCATCATTAGTTTAAGACATGAAGGTCAGTCAATCTGGAAAATGAAGTTTCTTCAAGCGCATTTGCAAAAAACATCAAGCGCCATGATGAAACTGGCTCTCATGAGGACCGCCACAGGAAAGGAAGACCCAGAGTTACTTCTGCTGCAGAGGATAAGTTCATTAGAGTTAACAGTCTCAGAAAAAGTAAGACATCTCAACATCAACTGTTCAGAGGAGACTTTGTGAATCAGGCTTTCATGGTCGAATGCTGCAACAACAAAAAAACACTACTAAAGGACACCAATAAGAAGAAGAGACTTGCTTGGGCCAAGAAACACGAGCAATGGACATTAGACCGGTGGAAATTTGTCCTTTGGTCTGATGAGTCCAAATGTGAGATTTCTGGTTCCAACCGCTGTGTCTTTGTGAGACGCAGAGTAGGTGAACGGAAGATCTTCCGCATGTGTGGTTCCCACCGTGAAGTATGGAGGAGAAGGTGTGATGATGCTTTGTTGGTTACACTGTCGGTGATGCATTTAGAATTCAAGGCACACTTAACCAGCATGGCTACCACAGCATTCTGCAGCGATACGCCATCCCATTTGGTTTGCGCTTAGTGGGACTATCATTTGTTTTTCAACAGGTTTTTTAACAAGACACTGACCCAACACACCTCCAGGCTGTGTAACGGCTATCTGACCAAGAAGGAGAGTGATGAGTGCTGCATCAGATGACCTGGCCTCCATAATCACCCGACCTCAACCCAATTGAAATGGTTTGAGATTAGTTGGACCGCAGAGTGAAGGAAAAGCAGCCAACAAGTGCTCAGCATATGTGGGAACTCCTTCAAGACTGTTGGGAAAACATTCCAGGTGAAGCTGGTTGATAGAATGCCAAGAGTGTATAAAGCTGACATCAAGGCAAAGGGTGGCTACTTTGAAGAATCTGAAATATAAAATATATTTTGATTTGTTTAACACTTTTTTGGTTACTACATGATTACACACAGTATGTGTTATTTCATAGTTTTGATGTATTCACTATTATTCTACAATGTAGAATATAGTACAAATTAAGAAAAACCCTTGAATGATTAGATGTGTACAAACGTTTGACTGGTACTGTATGTATATATAATCTTTTGGGGCGGGGACCCCGCACCCCACAGTTTGGAAATCACTGTTCTAGACCACCGCTCAGGCCAGGAAATCCGGCCTGTGTTTGTGCTGGTGTGACTTTAGATGGGCCAGTCGTTTGAAGTTGAGTCCACACACAGCACAGCAGTACGGTCTCTCCCCAGTGTGGGTGCGCTGGTGCACCTTCAAAATGTCCACCCGCGTGAATCTCTTGTCACACGTATTGCAGCGGTGGGGTTTCTCTTGCGTGTGAATGCGCTGATGCAGCTTGAGGTTCCAGAGCCGACTGAACTTGCTCCCACAGATGGAGCAGCAGTATGGCTTGTCTGTCGTCTGGCTGCACTTGTGCCTCTTCAGGTCAGAGAAGGAGGTGAAGCCCTTGCAGCAGTGGCTGCAGAGGTGGAGTCCCTCGGCCTGGTGGACCCGCTGGTGGACCTTGAGGTTGCAGGCCTGGGTGAAGGTCTTACCGCACTGGGTGCAGAAGTACGGAGGCCCAGACACTGACCCTGTACTCAACCCTCTCCCTGTTTTGTGTGTCTGCTTGTGGGCCTTGAGACAGCCAGAGTCTGGGAAGGTCATGGTGCATTGATTGCAGGCGTGACGCCTCCCCACTCCTTCCACTTTTTCTGTTACCTGCTCTTGTGAACGATTTAGAGAGTGTTCAAAGTTGTCAGCGGCACCATACAGACTCTCTGTGTTGTTGTTGTGGGCTGAGCTTCCAGAGTGGGTGGAGTTTAGCCCCTTGTGGCCGGCTCTGTTACCCGACTCTGGCACACCATGTTTGGGGTACAAGGCATTAGAGTCTTGCAGGTACCCCTCCTCGTTGATCAAAAGGCAGTTCAGGTCTCCCACCTCCGGGTTGGGGGACCTTGTTGGTGACTCCACCCGCTCCCTCCGGCTCCGATGGGGGTCAGGCATGTGGGAGCGATGGTGATGGTTTCCCCCCTCAGACCCCCCCAGCTCCACCTGGTAGTGACCCACAGGTCCGTAGCTCAGCGCCCCCAGAAGAGACGGAGAACCAGGTAACCCATCCAGTCCTTCCATGTCTAGAAGATGGCCTCCACTACTAGGACTGCCGTAACCAGACTTCTCAAAGTCGCCCCCTAGTTCCTCCATGCTGTAGCGGGGGCGGTAGAGACGTTCGGTGGGTTTCCCTGGGTCTCCCTCTGGGCCCGTTGATTCAGGCCCCTGCTCTAGACTGGATTCCCAGTCATCCTGGCACTGCTGCAGCTCCTGCTGAATAAAACTCTTACTGGGCCCTGAGACGTCCGAACCATCGGCCTCTGAAAACACAGGGGACAGGAGGCATTAGAAGCATTAACGTTTAGAGTAGACTCATGCTAAATATGTACTTAGTTTCAAGTTGACTTGCCATGTGTAATAATGAATACATTTGAAATGACACAGCATATTATAAAAGTTACTATTCTTATTATTCTCATCATCATAAAGGAAGGCTATTGTCTGTGTTATGTTTGTTGTAAACTCCTCAACTCACCGTCCAGGCAGAACTCCCATCTCTCCCGTAGCTCAGTGTTTTGGAGAGCCTCCTCTTTCAGCAGGCTGTCCAGCTTCTGACCTCCGACCTCTGTGGGCTGCAAGAGGACATTAATGTGTTGATTCTGACTAAATTATGGATAAATTGACAGTGAATGAACAGAGCGGACATGATGGTCCCCTATTCTTCTATCTGAAGGTTCTGTAACAGTCAGTCAGTCCCCTACCTACCTCAGAGGTTCTCCTAGGATCATGGAAGGTTGTTTCCCCAGCCACGCCCCCACAGCTGCTCCACTCCTCCCCTGGTACCTTCTCATGCTTCAGGCCACGCCCCCTCTCTGAACCTGGCCACAGGTTAAAAAAAATATGAACATTTTAGAGAACATTTTATTTTTAGTAAAAGGAAAGGAAAGCAACATTGTGGACAACGGGAGGAAAACATCTTAAGATGCCACGACCACCCATGACTTTGACTATTTTCTTAAACCAATACTATCGTATCAGTGATCACCAAAGTACAAAAGGCACACATTACAGCAGCCCTACTTCAGAGTGATTCATCCATATATATCTCGTTTTAAGATGCATCTCTCCTCACCTGTCTGTGAAGTTCCTGAGCTTATCTCTTCGCCGTCAGCTCTCCCACAGTCCGCACACTTCCCCCTCCGGCCTCCCTCTTTGTCTCTCTCCCTGCGTCTGTTCTCCGACCACTGCAGACGTTTCTTCAGTGACTCGATCTGCTCCCGGCTCCGGGACACCTCCTCCAGGAAACTATCCTCCACCAGCCTGGTGATCTCGTACATGGCTGACTTAAGGACAGTCTCCATGACTCCGGAGAGCTGAGACTGAAAAGTTGTGATGGCTGCGGACATCATGGCAAACTGTCTAGGAGTAGCTAGCTACAGTTAAGAGATCGTAACGTTTAGCTACTTGTGTTCAGGTCGGTCAGTGTGTTACGAGCCAGTCTATCAACAGGATATGAAGCTAGCTAATTCGCTTACGTTAGCAGTAAAGATACTGGTAACTATACCCCTTTTGTCTGTGTTAGCGGGCTAGCTACTGTTGGAAGTTGTATTCTCTACCTAATTTTTAATCATTTCGAGATATTAGATGTAGCATTTCCTGTATATAAGGCTATTCGAATAAATACCAGCGGTTTTGAGAGAAAGAATGTCTATGGTAGTTGGCTTGGTACTTACTTTGGAACTTCCGGAAACAAACCAACGGGTCGGGTAGTGGGACAATCTACACGCGAACGTTCCCTTACTGGAATAAAAAGACGACCTTAATGTATTGTGTATACTGTATTTTGTATTTATTTAGTATGTTTTACTCTTTTATTAAACAGTAACATGTAATACACAAAAAACAGAACAGCCAGAGGGATTACACAAAGTAATTACAAGAAAAAAAATACAAATCCACATGATATCAAATCAAATACAGACATGTGGCGAATAATTTTTTTTTTGTATACGTTTTAAGGATTCTTTTTCTTCATACATTTTGATTTGTGTATGAAATATGTTCCTAATAAAATAAAGAGATTTATGACACACTGGCGTTCAGTTGTGGAATCAGTGTGGTAAAATAATATGTCAAACTTAGATATTTCAATGGTTGTATACATTTACAGGCAATGTACACGGAAGCAATTAATCCCGCCCACCACTCAGCACGGCACACAAAGCACTGTTCGTCGAGTCCACAAGGGAAGAAGAAGTCATGCCATCAACATATTCCAATTCTGATCAATCCTGTACATTATTTTGGAAATAATAATCGATTGTAGATTCATATGAAAGTGTTGGTTGAAGATGGCCGCTGCCAACATGTCAAAATATATTTTTCAAACACGGGGCTTTTTTAGGGATTGAAGACATTTGGGGCATAGCCCGAAGCCAGTAGGGAGGTTCGAATGCATTCTACCCCAGCAAAATAAAGCGAATATAAACAGCTAAATGCATGAATTTGATGCACTTTAAGATGAACATTGAGAGATTAGATATTTTTCAGGTAACTTTCACCTTCTCACCTGCCACAATCAGTATTATATTACAGTTACTACTCTGTCTCTAATCTGGAACACTCTGTACTCTCTACTCTGGAACACATATACAGCGGGTGAAATAAGTATTGAACACGTCACAATTTTTCTCAGTAAATATATTTCCAAAGGTGCTATTGACATTACATTTTCACCAGATGTTGGTAACAACCCAAGTAATCCATACATACAAAGAAACCAAAACAAATAAGTTCAGAAATTAAGTTCTGTGTAATAATGTGAACTGACACAGGGAAAAAGTATTGAACACATGAAGAAAGGGAGGTTCAAAAAGGCATGGAAAGCCAAGACAACAGCTGAAAACTATCAGTAATTAAAAAGCAAACCAGCCCCCTGTCAGTGCAAATTAATATCAGCTGGTTCAGTCCCAACTGATGGCCTACAAAAAGGTCTCATTGCCAAGGTGTAACACAAGACACATCTCATGATGGGTAAAAGCAAAGAGCTGTCTCAAGACCTTCGCAACCTAATTGTTGCAAAACATAATGATGGCTTTGGTTATAGGCGCATTTCTAAGCTTCTGAATGTTCCAGTGAGCACTGTTGGGGCCATAATACGGAAGTGGAAAGACAATCATTTCACCATAAATTTGCCTTGACCAGGTGCTCCTCGCAAGATTTCTGACAGAGGAGTGAAAATAATACTTTTTCTTTTTTCAATACTTTTTCCCTGTGTCATTTCACATTATTACACATAACTTAATTTCTGAACTTACTTGTTTTGGTTTCTTTGTATGTATGGGTTACTTGGGTTGTTACCAACATCTGGTGAAACCTTCATGTCAATAGCACCTTTGGAAATATATTTATTGAGAAAAATGGTGACGTGTTCAATACTTATTTCACCCGCTGTATCTATAGTGTATTGCCAAAAACCACTTAGCAACTTCAACCATAGACTCTGACCTGTCCAATGAGCCAAACGGATGAAAGAATCCCACTGTACCCAAACACCCTCTGTCTCACACACACTGTTGCTGTCTGTGTCTTGTCTGTTGCTGTCTGTGTCTTGTCTGTTGCTGTCTGTGTCTTGTCTGTTGCTGTCTGTGTCTTGTCTGTTGCTGTCTGTGTCTTGTCTGTTGCTGTCTGTGTCTTGTCTGTTGCCGTCTCAGGTTATCGTTCGTTACGGTCTCCTTTGCCTATCCTCTTCTGTTATGGCCTGTTCTGTTCTTCTAGTATTTCTCTCCATCTTATCCTATTCTTAATTTGCTGTCTCTGTCTCTGTGTCTTGTCTGCTCTTTAGTTTTGCAATCCAAAACGGTTAAGGATATACTGGGGTAGTTTAACTTGTTTTGGGCCTGTTTCTGGGTCACCTAAATCATCCTCTTTACTACCATTTGCCCCTGGCTGCTGCTGCTCCACTGGCCTACTGTTCTCATCTGTCCTCCTCCTTCGATCATCTGAAAGGGAGCAAGGTAGAGGTGCAACATGTCATTAGTTAGTTTTAAAGGACGACTGCACTTCCTGATTTGGCCTCGTTTTAGATGCTAGCGGCCATGACTGATTTTAAACATGTGCTGGTTTCGGGCAATGGTTTGATGTGGGTGTCTTGTGTGTGTGTGTGTGTGTTCACAGGTGGGAAGAGTTTGCCTAATTATTTAGCCAATTAGCTTCAGCCGGTTGGTGTGCGACCTGACTTTGAATATCCTATCTCCTAGTTATGGACCGCCAATAAATTACACAATGTATTGTCTCATTTACATGCATTAAATGCTTTCAATATTTGGATATGACTTGTTACAATTTATAGTTGATTTGAGGTTTTTAAGCTATTGGAATTTTAACATATTGTCCTTTGTAATTTACAGATGCTCCCTAAATAGCCCCATGCGAATATCCAAAGTCATCCCAAATTTACCACAGGTATTAAAATTGGTTTGCATGCGGCTGCACTCTGAACTGATTATTATGTGTGTTGCCAGCTGTGGGCAGGATTGAAACAAACCCAAGCTTCATTTATATTGTGATACAGTCACGACTACAAGTCTCACAAAACTCTGTTTTGGACAAGACTGACTTTATGACCAAGTGCAGGTTAAGTTCGAGGTGAGGAGTATGATTATTTAAGATACTGTTTGAAGAGGTAGGGTTTCAGATGTTTTTGGAAGATGGGCAGGGACTCAGGGGGAAGATGGTTCTACCATTGGGGTGCCAGGACAGAGTAAAGCATGGACTGGGCTGAGTGGAACACCAAGAGACCTGAGGTGTCAGAACGGAGTGCTCGGGATGGGGTGTAGGGTTGTAGGGTTTGAGCATAGACTGAAGGTAGGGAGGGGCAGTTCCTCTTGCTGTTCCCTAGGTAAGCACCATGGACTTGTAGTGGATGCAAGCTTCGACTGGAAGCCATTGGAGTGTGTGGGGTGACATGAGAGAACTTGGGAAAGTTGAAAACCAGGAGGACTGCAGCGTTCTGGATAAGTTGCAGGGGTTTGATGGCACAAGCGGGGAGCCCAGCCAACAGCGAGTTGGAGTAGTCCAGACAGGAGAGGACAAGAGCCTGGATTAGGACCTGCACCGCTTCCTGTGTGAGGTATGGTCGTACTCTACGGATGTTGTAGAGCATGAACCTGCAGGAGCGGGTCACTGCTTTGATGTTTGCAGAGAACGACAGGGTGTTGTCCAGGGTCACACCAAGGTTCTTTGCACTCTGGGAGGGCGACATTGTGGAGTTGTCAACCGGGAGGAAGAGCAGTTCTGACCTGTCGAGGTTGAACTTGAAGTGGTGGGCCGACATCCAAGTTGAGATATCTGCCGGGCACGTAGAGATGCGTGTCGCCACCTGGGTGTCAGAAGGGGGAGGAGTAAAGTAGTTGAGTGTCATCCTCATAGCAAGTTAAAGTTTGTTTATTTGTCATATACACATTGAGTACACAGTGCAATGAAATGCCTCTCGACAATGTAACAACAATATAACAAGTCTGTAGCTAATTGAATAAAAAGATTAATACAAATAAAAGCTCACAAATGTAATAATAATATCACATTTAATGTTTTTTTTTTGTTTTGTTTTTTTACAAATAGTTACATATTAAATATATGGAAATGACAGACGTGAGCCAATAATATTGAATTATAACCTGTTCCATTTTACAAGACTATACATAATTTAAATTTTACCACCTCAACATTGCTAATTAAAACAGGGTTAAATGTAATGTTGTAGTAAAGTTTAGCTTCAGTCCACAGGGGAGCACTGTGTCACTGTCAGAACATATGCGCTTCAGTCAGAAAAACGTTCTCTCATCTCTTCGGTCTCAGCTAGCATACCAGCCAGTAGCTACCAAACTAGCCAGCCAAGCTAGCTACAGAAACGAAACCCATCAAATACACTCGCTGAAAATAAACGTTGTTACTTTAAATCGTGACTTATATCAACATCCTTAGCTCGCCCATTCACTAAATATACTGTTAAATAACTGACTGACACCCAATAGCTTAAGGATGCTGAGCGCTGACGTTAGCTTATTAGCATTAGCCAACCCTAAAAGCAGATTTATGCTTGATCCGAAAATGCGATCTGGAGGTCTGTGGAGGCCAAATCAAGCTCCTTAAAGGCTCTACATGGTCAATCAGACAGCATTTACTGCGATACGACCTCTGTAGAAGTCAGGGCTTTCATGTGAAGGAAGTTGTCAAGGAAGTGAATTTGTGTTCATACAAGACCTCCCGCCCCCACCTACAATCAACCAATCCTGTCAATGCAGAGCTATATGGAGACCTCCACATTGTAAAAGGCAATTCATGCTTGATCTTAAATGTGGTCCCATATGGAGGGTGTGACATCCAGAGGCATGCAGATGCCAAATTGAGCTCCATACAACATCACCATGCACCTCCCAAATGTTGTTACAATATGGAGAGCTCTAGATAGGTTGGGGTGGGAGGTCCTGTATAAACAAACTCACTACCTTGACAACGAGTCGTGCACGGCCACGCATTGTGGGTGAACAGGGAGTGTAGGAGGGGACTAAGCACACACCCCTGAGGGGCAGTGTTGAAGGTCAGTGTGGCAGATGTGTTGTTGCCTACCCTCACCACCTGGGGGTGTCCTGTCACGAAGTCCAGGATCTAGTTGCAGAGGGAGGTGTTCAGTCCATGGTTCAGTCCCAGGGTCCTTAGCTAAGTGATGAGCTTGGAGGACACCATGGTGTTGAAAGCTGAGCTGTAGCCAATGAACAGCATTCTCATTTACTGTGTCTCATGTCATGGTTTTAATGTTCTGAGGGTTTAAACTAGTTGCTTTAAAATGTGTTTTATTTTATTTGTATTTTAAAATCTGGGCTGGACAGGGAACAACCCTTTAAGTCGTAACTACAATTAGGAAACTGAATTTTCATGTTCATATGACAGATAATTCATAGACAGTCGATAATGTAAAACATGAACTATTATTCAACACATGGTTAGATTTCCAAAAGTTCATGTTTTCAGTGTCCTTATTAATAAACAATTGATCAAAAAAATTGTTCTCTAGACCACCGCTGAGGCCAGGAGATCCAGCCTGTGTTTGCGCTGGTGCCACTTCAGATGGTTCAGTTGTTTGAAGCGGAGTCCACACACAGCGCAGCAATACGGTCTCTCCCCAGTGTGGGTGCGCTGGTGCACCTTCAAATTGTCCGCCCGAGCAAAGCTCTTGTCACACATAGTGCAGCGATGGGGTTTCTCCTGCGTGTGAATGCGCTGATGCAGCTTTAGGTTCCAGAGCCGACTGAACTTGTTCCCACAGATGGAGCAGCAGTATGGCTTGTCTGTCGTCCTGCAGCACTTGTGCCTCTTCAGGTCGGAGAAGGAGGTGAAGCCCTTGCAGCAGTGGCTGCAGAGGTGGAGTCCCTCGGCCTGGTGGACCTGCTGGTGGACCTTGAGGTTGCAGGCCTGGGTGAAGGTCTTACCGCACCTGGTGCAGGAGAACGGAGGCCCAGACCCTGACCCTGAGCCTGTACACGTTTTGTGTGTCTGCTTGTGGACGTCGAGGGAGCCAGAGTCTGGGAAGGTCATGGTGCATTGAATGCAGGCGTGACGCTTCCCCCCTCCTCCCATTCCTCCTGTTACCTGCTCTTGTGAACGATCTCTGAGGTTTAGAGAGTGTCCAAAGTCGTCAGAGGCACCATACAGGCTCTCTGTGTTGTTGTTGTGGGCTGAACTTCCAGAGTGGATGGAGGTTAGCTCCCTGTGGCCGGCTCTGATACCCGACTCTGGGACACCGTGATCGGGGGACAAGACACTGGAGTCCTGCAGGTAACCCTCCTTGTTGATCAACAGGCAGTTCCGGTCTCCCACCTCCTGGTGGGGGGATGGTGTTGGTGACCCCACGCGGTCCCTCCGGCTCCGATGGGGGCCATGCATGTGGGAGCGATGGTGATGGTCTCCCCCTTCAGACACCCCCAGGTTCTCCTGGTAGTGACCCAAAGCTCCGTAGCTCAGCCCCCCGAGACAAGACGGAGAACTAGGAAGCCTATCCAGCCCTTCCATGTCTAGAATATGGCCTCCACCACCACTATCACCACCGTAACCAGACTTCTCAAAGTCGCCGCTCAGTTCCTCCATGCTGTAACTGGGGCGATAGAGAGGGTCGGTGGGGTCCCCTGCGTTCCCCTCTGCGTCCGTTGATTCAGGCCCCTGGTCTAGACCAGACCCCCAGTCATCCTGGCACTGCTGCAGCTCCTGCTGAATAAAACTCTTACTGGGCCCCGAGACGTCTGAACTATTGGCCCCTGAAAACACAGGAGGCATTAGAAGCATTAATAAGACATTGGAAATAGTAGAAACTGTAGTAGAGTAACTCATGCTAAATATGTACTTAGTTTCATGTTGACTTGCCATGTGTAATAATGAATACATTTGAAATGACACAGCATATTATAAGTTACTATTTGTATTATTCTCATCATCATAAAGGAAGGCTATTGTCTGTGTTATGTTTGTTGTAAACTCCTCAACTCACCGTCCAGGCAGACGCCCCATCTCTCCCGTAGCTCAGTGTTGTGGAGAGGCTCCTCTTTCAGCAGGCTGTCCAACTTCTGACCTCCGACCTCTGTGGACTGGAAGAGCAAATGAATGAGTAGATTCTGACTAAATGATGGATAAACTGACAGTGAATTAACAGAGCTGACATGATGGTTCTCTATTCAGAACTCTCCTCTGGGACCCTTAGACATCTCACAATTTTGTTGTAGCCCTGAACTAGCATACCTGATTCAAGTAGTGAAGAGCTTGATGACTCGTTGACAAGTTGAATCAGGTGTGCTAGTTCTGGAACAGTTCAAATATGAGGAGGTTTGAAAAAGCCTGCACTGTTCTCCCTGACAGACTATTTGTTCTAATATGTTATTTTAAATATATCTGTAACTGAACGTTCTGTAACACTGCACCCTTCACAGGTGTTTAGTCCCCTAGATACCTCAGAGGTTCTCCTAGGACTGGTGGCCTCCTCCAGATCATGGAAGGATGTTTCCCCAGCCACGCCCCCACAGCTGCTCCACTCCTCCCCTGGTACCTTCTCCTGCTTCAGGCCACGCCCCCTCTCCGCATCTGGTCACATATAAACAAAGAGAACATTTTATTTGGAAAGGCTAAAGCAGCGTTGTGGACTCGTTTTTGCATCAGTGCAGATGAAGGAAAGGAGGCGTCTTATTGAGATACCACCCATAACTCCTTTCTTAAAACAATACGGTCTGATCACCAAAGTATGAAAGGTACACATTACATCAGCCACACTTCAGAGTGATTCCTCCATATATACAGTTGAAGTCGGAGGATTACATACACTTAGGTTGAAGTCATTAAAACTAATTTTTCAACCACTCCACAGATTTCATGTTAACAAACTATAGTTTTGGCAAGTCAGTTAGGACATACTACTACTACTACTTAGTGCATGACACAAGTAATTCTTCCAACAATTGTTTACAGACAGATTATTTCACTTATAATTCACTATATCACAATTCCAGTGGTTCAGAAGTTAACATACTGTACACTAAGTTGACTGTGCCTTTAAACAGCTTGGAAAATTCCAGAAAATGTATGGCATGGCTTTAGAAGCTTCTGATAGGCTAATTGACATAATTTGAGTCAATTGGAGGTGTACCTGTGGATGTATTTCTAGGCCTACCTTCAAACTCAGTGCCTCTTTGCGCGACACCATGGGAAAATCAAAAGAAAATCAGCCAAGACCTCCGAAAAAAAATTGTAGACCTCCACAAGTCTGGTTCATCCTTGGGAGTAATTTCCATACGCCTGAAGTTACCATGTTAATTTGTACAAACAATAGTACGCAAGTATAAACACCATGGGACCACACCTGTCTCCTAGAGATTAATGTACTTTGGTGCGAAAAGTGCAAATCAATCCCAGAACAACAGCAAAGGACCTTGTGAAGATGCTGGAGGAGACAGGTACAAAAGTATCTATATCCACAGTAAAGCGAGTCCTATATCGACATAACCTGAAAGGCAGCTCAGCATGGAAGAAGCCACTGCTCCAAAACCTCCATAAAAAAGCCAGACTACGGCTTGGGCCAAGGAACACTATTATTCTGACATTTCACATTCTTCAAATAAAGTGGTGATCCTAACTGACCCAAGACAGGGAATATTTACTAGGATTAAATGTCAGGAATTGTGAAAAACTGAGTTTAAATGTATTTGGCTAAGGTGCATGTAAACTTCCGACTTAAACGGCATACACCATCGGTCAAAAGTTTGGAATATTGCTTGTTTAAGGGTTTTTCTTTATTTGCACTATTGTTTACATTGTAGAATAAAAGTGAAGACTTAACACATATGGAATCATGTAGTAACCAAAAAAATGTGTTAAACAAATTCTTCAAATAGCCACCCTTTGCCTTGATGACAGCTTTGCACACTCTTGGCATTCTCTCAACCAGCTTCATGAGGACCGCCACAGGAATGGAAGACCCAGAAATACCTCTGCTGCAGAGGATAAGTTCATTAGAGTTACCAGCCTCAGATTGCAGCCCAAATAAATGCTTCACAGAGTTCAAGTAACAGACACATCTCAACATCAACTGTTCAGAGGAGACTGTGTGAATCAGGCCTTCATGGTCAAATTGCTGCAAACAAACCACTACTAAAGGACACCAAAAAGAAGAAGAGACTTGCTTGCGCCAAGGAACACAAGCAATGAACATTAGACCGGTGGAAATTTGTCCTTTGGTCTGGAGTCCAAATTTGAGATTTTTGGTATCAACCTCAACCAAATGGTTTGGGATGAGTCAGACCGCAGTGAAGGAAAAGCAGCCAACATACGTGGGAACTCCTTCAAGACTTGATTTGTTTAACACTTTTTTGGTTACTACATGATTCCATGTGTTATTTTATAGTTTTGATGTCTTCACTTTTATTCTACAATGTAAAAAAAAATTGATAAATATAAATAAAGAAAAAACCCTTGAATTAGTAATATTCCAAACTTTTGACCGGGGGTGTATATAGTCTCTCTCCTCACCTGTCTGTGAAGTTCCAGACCTTCTCTCTGCACCTTCCTCGTCAGCTCTCCCACAGTCCGCACACTTCCCCCTCCGGTTTTCCTCTCTGTCTCTCTCTCTTCGTCTGTTCTCCGACCACTGCAGCCTCTTCTTCAGTGACTCAACCTGCTCTCGGCTCCGGGACACCTCCTCCAGGAAGCCGTCCTCCACCAGCCTGGTGATCTCGTATATTGCTGACTTTAGGACAGTCTCCATGACCCCGGAGAGCTGTGTCCGGAATGTGAGGACAAGGGTCTCCGACATATTGCTTGTGTGTGTCTTTTTCACAGATCAATTTACCGTGGGATCTGCACCAAGCATATGTGCTTGAGGGAGCAAGTCAGGGCTGTGTTTGTGTGTGATCCTAAAGTTAAGAGAGCCCTATTATTCCGAATAAATGGGTAGAAACATGCCATGTCCATCACTGACACATCGCTGATCTGTGTATCTGTCCAATAGGAGTGACAGCTCCTCCCAGATAGCTAGCTAACAACCAAGTGGCGAAGACTGTCCAGCGTAAAAGAGCGCAACAAAGGTTCAATAAAACGGTAAAATTGCAAGGTTCGCAAGGTAACAGTTGTCAGACCAAGCTGGGGTCGTATTCATCTTGCTAAATAAAAATAGCTAGATAGCTAGCTAGCTAACATGCTACTACTAGCCTTAAAGCGATATTTAGCAACCTAATGTATTATTGATTAAAATCGTTATTACCAAAAGGCTGAAATCACTTGATAAGCATGGTGTTTGGTCGTTTTTTTTCTCCAGATAATGCACGGTCTGGTGTGCCGTATAAATCGCTTCCGTGTATATTTCCTGTAAATAATTTACACAATAAATAACCTACTAATCAGTATCTGAATTGTATAATAATAGCCTAATTATATTTTTGAAACCTTATTTACAGTAAACTTGAGAACATACAGAGGTTTTGTTCAAAGAAATGTCGTCTTTTCTCTCCAGTAAGGAGCGTTCCAATGTAGATTGTCCCACTACCCTATCCGTAGGTTTGTTTCCGGAAGTCTTGTTGTTTTGTGGATGCTTTTTGTGATGGCTCTGTAGCTAGTTAGCTAACTACCATAACCTTACTTTCTCTCAATACCTCTGGCATTTTTATTTATCCGAATAGCCTCATATACAATACATGCTACAACTTAAATCTCGAAATGATTCAACATGTTATTAGGACCGTCATTGAGAGAGACAACTTCCAACATTAGCTAGCTTTGCTAGCCTGTTAACGTTAGCTAGCTTCCTAGCCTTTTGCTGAACTGGATCGTAACACGACCAACCTGAACAAAAGTAACTCAACGTTACGAGCTCTTAACTGTAGCTAAGTACACATATACATTTTGCCACGATGTCTGAAGCCATCGTAACCTTCCAGTCTCAGCTCTCCGGAGTCATGGAGACGGTATTCAAGGCTGCCATGTACGAGATCACCAGGCTGGTGGAGGATAGTTTCCTGAAGGAGGTGTCCCGGAGCCGGGAGCAGATCGAGTCACTGAAGAAACGTCTGCAGTGGTCGGAGAACAGACGCAGGGAGAGAGACAGAGAGGGAGGACGGAGGGGGAAGTGTGCGGACTGTGGGAGAGCTGACGAGGAAGCCGAGGAGAGAAGCCCTGGAACCTCACAGACAGGTGAAGAGAGAGAGAAATCGGACACTATACAGTGCCTTCAGAAAATATTTATACCCTTTGACTTATTCCACATGTTGCTGTGTTACAGCCTGAATTAATCCAAATTAATTAAGTTTATATTTTTCTCACCCATCTACACACAATACCGCATAATGACAAAGTGAAAACATGTTTTTTTGGTTGCAAATACAGAAATATCAAATGTACATAAGTAGTCACAACCCTAAGCCAATACTTTGTAGAAGCAACTTTGGCAGCAATTACATCTGTAAGTCTCTAAGAGCTATCCACACCTGGATTGTGCAACATTTGCCCATTATTATTTGAAAAAGTTCTTCGAGCTCTGTCAAATTGGTTGTTGATCATTGCGAGAGAACCATTTTCAGGTGTTGCCATAGATTTTCACATAGATTTAAGTAAAAAATGTAACTCGGCCACAGGGACATTCACTGTCTTCTTGGTAAACAACTCCAATGTAGATTTGGCCTTGTGTTTTAGGTTATTGTCCTAATGAAAGGTGAATTCATCTCCCAGTGTCTGGTGGAAAGCTGACAACCAGAATTTCCTCAAGGATTTTGCCTGTGCTTAGCCCGATTGAGTTTTTATCCTGATAAACTCACCAGTCCTTAACAATTACAAGCATACCCATAACATGATGCCACTATGCTTGAAAATATGGAGAGGGGTACTCACTAATGTGTTGTATTGGATTTGCTTCAAACAAAACACTTTGTATTCAGGACAAAAAAGTGAATTGCTTTTCCAAATTGTTTGCAGTATTACTTTAGTGCCTTATTGTAAACATAATGCATGTTTTGGTATATTTTTTATTCCGTACAGGCTTCCTTCTTTTCATTTAGGTTATTATTGTGGAGTAACTACAATGTTGTTGAGCCATCCTCAGTTTTTTCCTATCACAGCCATTAAACTCTGTAACTGGCCTCATGGTGAAATCCCTAAGCGATTTCCTTCCTCTCAGGAAACTGACTTAGGAAGGACAACTGTATCTTTGGGTGTATTGATACACCATCCAAAGTGTAATTACTTCTACTAATAGGTGTCCTTCTTTGCGAGGCATTGGAAACCCTCCCTGGTCTTTGTGGTTGAATCTGTGTTTGGAATTAACTGCTCGGCTGAGGGTCCTTACAGATAATTGTATGTGTGGGGTACAGAGATGAGGTAGTCATAAATTTGTTTTATGTTAAACACTATTATTGCACACAGCCCACACAGAGTCCATGCAACTTCTTATGTGATTTGTTAAGCACATTTTTACTCCTTATTTAGGCTTGCCATAACAAAGGGGTTGAATACTTATTGATTCAAGACATTTCAGCTTTTAATGTTAAATTAATTTGTAAACATTTTGAAAAACAGAATTTCCGTTTGACATTATGGGGTATTGTGTGTAGGCCAGTGACCAAAACATCTCTATTTAATGGAAAAAGTAAAGGGGTGTGAATACTTTCTGAAGGTCCTGTATATATATTGGTTATTGAACTACAGTAAGTTAAATGGATTTACACCCGGTAACAGAAATATGGTAACAGAATTACAAAATGGGTTGCTGATCTGTAATACACAGAAATGCATCATTATGGATATGAATGTCATTCTCTTCATTGTGATGTATCCTGAATAGGTACATTTTTTATTTGAATTTTATTTCACCTTTATTTAACTAGGCAAGTCAGTTAAGATCAATTTTTTATTTACAATGACTGCCTACCGCGGCCAAACCTGGACGACACTGGGCCAATTGTGTGCCACCCTATGGGACTCCCAATCACGTCCGGATTGTGATACAGCCTGGAATCGAACCAGAGTCTGTAGTGACGACTCTAGCACTGAGATGCAGTGCCTTAGACCGCTGAGCCACTCGGGAACTCAAGTCTGCTCTACTGTACTGAAATCTACTGTACTGAACTATACTCTACTGTACTGAAATCTACTGTACTGAACTATACTGTACTGTACTGAAATCTACTGTACTGAACTATACTCTACTGTACTGAAATCTACTGTACTGAACTATACTCTACTGTACTGAAATCTACTGTACTGAACTATACTCTACTGTACTGAAATCTACTGTACTGAACTATACTCTACTGTACTGTGCTGTCCAAACTTGTGAAACATAGACGTCTATGATTGGTTCAGATTTGGTCCGGCCACCAATCATGGACGTCTATGTTTGGGCCAAATCAAGGCTGTAGATGTTGAAATCAAGGCCAGGGTGGACTGACCCAACTATCAACTACTTTTCTAAAAGTAGGTCTGTGCTCAGTGGTGAGGATGCTGGTTACAGTAAATGGAAACAGAGGGGGCTCATGGGTAGGTGTCAGTAAGAGCCGGGAGACGTAACAAAAACTGGAGAGAGAGAGAGAGAGAGAGAGAGGCGGAGACTGAGGGAGGGGTTGGCCAGACTGTTTTCACATTCTCGCTTTGACCACCAGACGACAAAAAGAAAGAAAACAGCAATGAGCTGAACATAACAGTATGCCAGTGGAAGGGAGGCCAGTAGCAGGAAACCCAACTGTGGTTTCCAAAAGTAGCCAATTCAATTGGAGTATCAGTAATTCTGATACTGATTTGGGAACAGAATTACGGGCTTTAATCACTTAATAATTCAGAAACAAATTGCTATCAGTAAACAAAAAAACGAATTGATAGGTCTACCTTTACTGGTTACTTCTCATCCCTCCTCATGAGGGAGAGAAATTAGAAAATATCTTAAAGATGTGTGGGTTTAAGGAATTACAAGGCAATGTTCCTTAAACTTCTTCCAGAAGGAAATGTGTTTTAGTTGGCAGGGTTCTTTACTTCAACATTATTGTGTTTCATGTCTTTCTAATACCTTTAGAAAACTTTTTCTGGTAGATGTTTTCTAAGACCCCTTTTCCATCTGTTTGACCAGAAAGCCATTACTTCAAGCCTCATTTTCTAAATGGAAATTGGTTGAAAAATATATCTTCCCAAAAATATAGACTTAGCTTTCATTTGACACCCAATTTGATATGCTCCTATTAACTTCACATGTTGGTGCTCATGGATCCTTTTACATGGAAATGACCATATGGAGGAATCACTCTGAAGTGGGGCTGCTATAATATGTATCTTCCATACTTTGGTGATCACCGATCAGACAGTATTGGTTTAAGAAAAGAGTCATGGGTGTTGTCTTAATAAGATGCTTCCTTTCCTTCATCTGCACTGATGTGAGGAGACTCCATTATCCACATTGGTACTTTAGCCTTTCCTTTTACTCCAAATAAAATGTTCTCTTTGTTTACCTGTGGCCAGGTGCAGAGAGGGGGCGTGGCCTGAAGCAGGAGAAGGTACCAGGGGAGGAGTGGAGCAGCTGTGGGGGCGTGGCTGGGGAAACATCCTTCCATGATCTGGAGGAGGCCACCAGTCCTAGGAGAACCTCTGAGGTATCTAGGGGACTAAACACCTGTGAAGGGTGCAGTGTTACAGAACGTTCAGTTACAGATATATTTAAAATAACATATTACAACAAATAGTGCAGGCTTTTTCAAACCTCCTCATATTTGAACTGTTCCAGAACTAGCACACCTGATTCAACTTGTCAACGAGTCATCAAGCTCTTCACTACTTGAATCAGGTATGCTAGTTCAGGGCTACAACAAAATTGTGAGATGTCTAAGGGTCCCAGAGGAGAGTTCTGAATAGAGAACCATCATGTCAGCTCTGTTAATTCACTGTCAGTTTATCCATCATTTAGTCAGAATCTACTCATTCATTTGCTCTTCCAGTCCACAGAGGTCGGAGGTCAGAAGCTGGACAGCCTGCTGAAAGAGGAGGCTCTCCACAACACTGAGCTACGGGAGAGATGGGAGTTCTGCCTGGACGGTGAGTTGAGGAGTTTACAACAAACATAACACAGACAATAGCCTTCCTTTATGATGATGAGAATAATACAAATAGTAACTTATAATATGCTGTGTCATTTCAAATGTATTCATTATTACACATGGCAAGTCAACATGAAACTAAGTACATATTTAGCATGAGTTGCTCTACTACAGTTTCTACTATTTCTAATGTCTTATTAATGCTTCTAATGCCTCCTGTGTTTTCAGGGGCCAATAGTTCAGACGTCTCGGGGCCCAGTAAGAGTTTCAGTGAGCAGGAGCTGCAGCAGTGCCAGGATGACTGGGGGTCTGGTCTAGACCAGGGGCCTGAACCATCGGGTCCTGAGGGAGACCCAGGGGACCCCACCGACCCTCTCTATCGCCCCCGTTACAGCATGGAGGAACTAGGGGGCGGCTTTGAGAAGTCTGGCTACGGCGGTGATGGTGGGGGCGACCATATTCTAGACATGGAAGGGCTGGATAGGCTTCCTGGTTCTCCATCTCGTCTGGGAGCGCTGAGCTATGGAGCTGTGGGTCACTACCAGGAGAACCTAGGTGGGTCTGAGGGGGGAGACCATCACCATCGCTCCCATATGCCTGGCCCCCATCGGAGCCGGAGGGAGGGGGAGGGCACGCCAACAAGGTCCCCCCACCCAGAGGTGGGAGATCTGAACTGCCTGTTGATCAACGAGGAGGGGTACCTGCAAGACTCCAGTGTCTTGTACCACAAACATGGTGTGCCAGAGTCGGGTAACAGAGCCTGCCACAGGGGGCTATCCTCCATCCACTCTGGAAGCTCAGCCCACAACAACAACACAGAGAGCCTGTATGGTGCCGCTGACAACTTTGGACACACTCTAAACCTCAGAGATCGTTCACAAGAGCAGGTAACAGGAGGAGTGGGAGGAGTGGGGAGGCGTCATGCCTGCAATCAATGCACCATGACCTTCCCAGACTCTGGCTCCCTCAAGGCCCATAAGCAGACACACAAAACTGAGAAAGGTTTGAGTACAGGGTCAGTGTCTGGGCCTCCGTACTCCTGCACCCAGTGCAGTAAGACCTTCACCCAGGCCTGCAACCTCAAGGTCCACCAGCGGGTCCACCAGGCAGAGGGACTCCACCTTTGCAGCCACTGCGGCAAGGGCTTCACCTCCTTCTCCGACCTGAAGAGGCACAAGTGCAGCCAGACGACAGACAAGCCATACTGCTGCTCCATCTGTGGGAACAAGTTCAGTCGGCTCTGGAACCTCAAGCTGCATCAGCGCATTCACACGCAAGAGAAACCCCACCGCTGCACCATGTGCGACAAGAGCTTCACACGGGCGGACATTTTGAAAGTGCACCTTCGCATCCACACCGGGGAGAGACCGTACTGCTGCGCTGTGTGTGGACTCCGCTTCAAACGACTGGACCATCTTAAGTTGCACCAGCGCAAACACAGGCTGGATCTTCTGAACTGAATTTGATTACATTTTAGTCATTTAAATGCTTTTATCCAGAGGGACTTACTATTAGTGCATTCAACTTAGGATAGCTTGGTTTATTATTATTATTTTATTTGACATTGAAAATGTGTTTTTTTGTGATAAATTGTTTATTAATTATTAATAAGGACAAATATGAACTGTTGGAAATCTAACCATGTGTTGAATAAGAATGTATGCCTTAGATTATGGACTGTCTATGAATGGTCTGTCATACTTATCATGCCAATTTACCAAACATTAGAATAATGCTGCATTCAGGACAAGTCGGAAACTGGGATCCTCTGAGTTAAAATGAAGTTATTTGTGTAGAGATTCCTATTGGTTGATTTGGATACATTGCAAGTGGGAAACTCGGGTATCATCCTTCTACAACGAGTTCCAAGTTGTACATTTCTGAGTTTCCTTGTTCTGACATGTCATGAATGCAGCATATGCCTCATATTTTCTGTTCATCAAGCATGCTTTCTCCCACAGTCACTCACCATTTAAATTATTATTATTTTTAAATTTAACCTTTATTTAACTAGGCAAGTCAGTTAAGAACAAATTCTTATTTACAATGGCGGCATACACTTGCTAAACTCGGAAGACGCTGGGCCAAATTGTACGACACCCTGTGGGACTCCCAATCACGGCCGGTTGTGATACAGTCTGGATTCAAACCAGAAGTGACGCCTCTAGCACTGAGATGCGGTGTCTTAGACCACTGCGCCACTTGGTAGCCCCACCATACTGTAACCATACATTTTATGTTAATCAAGCTTGCTTTCTCCCCCAGTCACTCACCATATATGTTATTCCTATACATAATACTTTAACTAAATGCTTTTTTTTTTTAAATCCTGAATTGCCATAGTCTTTTTTTTTTTTTACAATAAATATTTTTCTTCCTACGTAGTCAGTGAATATATCATTCCTTAAAGACATGCTACTGACCTTTGGCGACTACTAAGTATTATTTAAACCTCCCGCTTTGAGCTGGATGTGTCAATCTGTAGTTCATACATGCAACATCTATGATTGGAATTACTGTTTTACTGTCTTACAATTAGCCACGAAATCCCTAGTTTGACAGTGACTGTTTTTCTGGAAGCTGTGCCATTTTCAATCAATTTCTCCCCAGTGCACCAGCCACCTAGCAATTTGAGTTTAGCCAATGAGCTTCTGTCCCCCTGCCATTTGAGTGACAGCTAGCAAAACGCACACACAGCAGAGCAAGAAAAAATATAAATGACATGTCTGCACATATGTGATGTATATGCAACTATCGGGGGCCACTTTTGGCTCGTGAGGTCTACTTTCAGAACTTCTGGCTAAAAAGTGTACAAAAGTACCGGATAATCTCTTAATAACATTGGTAAATATGTTTTGAACCATATATAGTTATATATTACAACTATATTTACACCATAGACGAAGTGAAGTAATTATGTACCCCACACATACGTAGAATTTGTCGCAAACGAAAGGTTTCACTTGTACTATTAACGCGTTTCTTGAAACGTTCCCTCACCATGAGCAGGTTGATCACACAGGGACACCGTACAGCAGAAGGGTGACGTGCAATTGAAAACAATCGCATTTCCGGAATCCATCGTCGATTAGCATGTTTTGTTCTATTCTATTTAAACTATTATCTGGAAACAACTACCCCATGCTCATCAAGTGATGTCAGCCCTTTGGTAATAACGTTTTTAATCAATAGTACTTTATGTTGCAAAATATCCCATTATGGACGTGTAACAAGTCTAGTACCAGTAGTATGTTGGCTAGCTAGCAATTTTTTGGGGCAAGCTGGATACGACCCCATCTTTGTCTGATACCTTTTCTGTTACCTCGTCGAATTTTGCGATGTGACCGTTTTATTGAACCTTTGCACTCTTCTACACTGTACGGTCTCCGCCACTTGGTTGCAAAGCTAGCTGGGAGGAACTGTTACTCTTATTGGTCAGAGAAACAGATCAGTGATGTGATGGACATGGCATATTTCTACCCACTTATTCTGAATAATAGGGCTCTCTGAAGAGATTCACTTTAGGATCACACACAAACACAGCCCTGACTTGCTCCCTCAAGCACAGATGCTTGGTGCAGATCCCACGGTGAATTGATCTGTGCAAAAGACACACAAAATAAGTATGTCGGAGAACCTCGTCCTCACCTTCCAGACCCAGCTCTCGGGAGTCATGGAGACGGTCCTAAAGTCAGCCATGTATGAGATCACCAGACTGGTGGAGGACGGCTTCCTGGAGGAGGTAAGACGTGGTCAACAGGAAGTGACACGGAGCCACCAGGAAGTGGAGTCTCTGCGGACGCTGCTGCAGCGGGCAGAGAGTCAGCTGAAGAATGGCTGCCCTAGGGCCAGGTGTGCAGACTGTGGCAGGATAGATGTCTACAACGAGGAAACAGACGACAGACCTCCAGGAATGCAGGACAGTAAGTGGGGGGCTTCCTTTGAGTCACAAAAATACTTTTAGGTATAATTTTTTATTTAACCTTTATTTAACTAGGCAAGACAGTTAAGAACCAATTCTTATTTACAATTACGGCCTACCCCAGCCAAACTTGGACGCTGTGCATTTAAGGGTTAAATTGTGACTGTAGGTGTTGCAACTGTCTCCAAAATGGGTTACTTCTCTCAATGACAGTTTATAAATAGCTTTGCTTGTAGTTGTTTCCAGATAATACCCGAGCCGACAAGATGAAAAAAACCCAGATCAAAAACCTGTTGATGTGTCCTTGAGCAAGGCACTTAACCCTAATTTGCTCCAGGGGCTGACACTGTAGGTAGGCCGTCATTGTAAATAAGAAGTTGTTCTTAACTGACTTTCCTAGTTAAAGGTTAAATCAATCACTGTTCTTTCCCATCCTAAGGTTGGTCCCCACCAGCACAATATAACCAATTAGCCTATACCTTTTGAAACATGATACTTTGAGGTCAGGGGTCGTATGTTCTGCTGTTGTCTCACACCATAGCAAAACGTTTTGCACCGTCCGTTTTATCCGAACCCTCTGTAACAAAAGGTAAAAGCTCTTGAGTTCCATTTTGTTTTCAAACGGAAGTTGTAGTACATTCCTTTTTCGTAGGACAGCAGAGAGACATGCCATGAACTACAACTCTGTTTTGATACGGTGTGCCACTAATGAATACAACAGCACACTAGTTGAATGTCTGCCCTAGGCCTGGTTCAGCAGGACACAATGTTGGCCAGAGTTCAGATAGAAATATATGATGTAGAACAAACATACCTCTGGTATATAGAATTAGGAATCACATCAGTTTTAGGCATTTCTACCTGCAACGTTCTACAAAGTGTTCTTACTGAACATGGCCCTGTAGTCTCACTGGTTGTCACCTGTCTCCACAGGTGTGCTTCTGCTGAGTGGGTGTGACCTGAAGCAGGAGGAGGAGCCAGAGGTCAGATGGAGAAGCTGTGGCCAGGAAACAGTGGAGTTGTCACAGGTAGCAGCTAAACCAACTCCTCCCACTCCTCCAGCTCCCAGTCCTTCGCTGGTAGGCAGTGTTAAGGAGGAGGAGGAGGAAGGGAAGGAGGACAAGGAGCCGTGGAGAATGAAGGTGGACATACAGTCGTCTACAGCTCACACCTACACAGAGGAGCAGCAGGACTCATACACACAATCACACACACTCGGTCAGAGTACAGGAGACTCTATTGGGTTTCCCTCTGCGGACCCAGAGGGCCAACATGTCACCCAGTCACCCAGACTAGCAGGACCATCTCAGAACCAGAACAGAGGACCCAGCAAGGACGGTGACAGAATGAGGAGTAGAGCCTCACCAGTGTGGATAGGCTGTAGAACATTAGACACAGATACTGACGTTCACAGACAAGCTCAGTCGAACCTACGACTGGTAAGAGAGCCTCTGTCGTCCTCTGAATCTGCAGAGGCAAAGCAGCAAGCTAGAGATTTGGCTCCCCCAGCCAATCCCAGCACAGCGGGGGCCTCTGTCTCCTCCGGCTCCTCATCATCAGGCTCTCATGTCTTCAGCTCTCTAAACTACAGGATTCCTTCCAAATATAAGCCCAACCCTCAAGCCCTGCCACGAATGAGAGTATACAGGGACGCTGCTAAGCGGGGTGGCTACATCATGTACAACAGGGGCACCGCCCAGGGAGGGCTCACCCCCTCCCAAACCCCAACCCAACAGCAAGGGAACAACCACCACCCACATCACCACCCTGGGAGGCTGGCCCTCCGCTGCCCAGTGTGTGGTAAGGTCTTCCCCCATCCCAGCAGCCTGAAGGCCCACCAGCAGACCCACACAGGGGAGAGGCCGTTCGTCTGCGGCCTGTGTGGCCGGAGCTTCACCAAGCTGAGCAACCTGAAGGCCCACAGGCGCGTTCACACTGGAGAGAGACCCTACAGCTGCTCGGACTGCGGCAAACGCTTCACACAGAAGTGCAACCTCAAGAGGCACCAGAGGATTCACATGGAGAATGATATATGATGTGGGCGGGGAGGGATGTGGGTGGGGAGGAGTGTGGTTTGGTGGGTGTGGGGAGGAGTGTGTCTGTGTGGGTGCGTGCATGGGCAGGGAGGAGGAGTGTGGGTGGATGTGTGCCAGGGGAGTGGGTTGTTAATTTGACCCATGTTATAAAATAAGAAGTATATTGTTAGTTATTCCTTTATATCAGTACTGTTGATATTAAATTAGACATGATGTAGGATAGATAAGCTGTGTTTTTCCCCCCATGGTGTCGTCTGCAGTTTTTATAATAATTGAAAGTAATTTACATTTCAACTTTAAGTGAATTGAAGTTTCTCTAGACCTTGTTGACAGATGAATGTTCTACCATAGATGTCTAGTGTGGTAGATAATAAATACAACCAGAGCACATGACAATGCTCTATCCATGTTCTTCTGAGTGTCCCAAATCAAACATAGGCCTATACAACATCTCATCCAATATGTATACCCTATAAAATTGAACATTCAAAAATGTACCTTGGTCAATGAATAATGGCTACGGTGTGAATATGGTCAGTATTGCTTGTGAAGTGGATTTTTTTAAATCTTGTATTTTTTCCATTATGCACATACAGTAAATTTGTATGAGAACATACAGCATGGTTGCATTGTGAAATCTAAATCATAGCTGCACTGTTCCCACTGGAAGTATAACCTACAAGAGATGGATACAATAGTGTGATTTTATAAATAAATACGGTGACTGAAGAACTGATCTTTAACTAGTTAATTTGTTTTTGACAACTTGATATAGGGCCTAGGATTTGTTTGTGGCTTTGAAGTAAAAATTAAAGCAGTCAAGCGTGTTAGTTTTTGTCCGATTTCTCTCATTTATTTGATTCTGTACTGTGTCAGGGAATCATGTATTGAAGTGTTCTTCCCTGGTATATTTGTGTGTGGTATACTGGTGTTCTACTTTTCTGGTCAAGAGTAGGGGATAGGGTACTATTTCACTGACCGGTGCCCATGATGTTTTGGTCAAACGTAGTGCATAATATAGGTGATAGGGCACCATTTTGGACACATTCAAAGACCATTATAAACCGGCATACAGTGAGGGGAAAAAAGTATTTGATCCCCTGCTGATTTTGTTCGTTTGCCCACTGACAAAGTAATGATCAGTCCATAATTTTAATGGTAGGTTTATTTGAACAGTGAGACACAGAATAACAACAAACAACTCCAGAAAAACACATGTCAAAAATGTTATAAAGTTATTTGCATTGTAATGAGTGAAATAAGTATTTGACCCCTCTCAATCAGAAGGAGTTCTGGCTTCCAGGTTTCTTTTATACAGGTAACGAGCTGAGATTAGGAGCACTCCCTTTAAGAGTGTGCTCCTAATATCAGCTTGTTACCTGTATAAAAGACACCTGTCCACAGAAGCAATCAATCAATCAGATTCCAAACTCTCCATCATGGCCAAGGCCACAGAGCTGTCCAAGGATGTCAGGAACAAGATTGTAGACCTACACAAGGCTGGAATGGGCTACAAGACCATCGCCAAGCAGCTTTACTGCATTACTAAGTCATGTTTTGCAGAGGGGTCAAATACTTATTTCACTCATTAAAATGCAAATGCCAACAGTAAAGCATCCTGAGACCATTCATGTGTGGGGTTGCTTCTCAGCCAAGGGAGTGGGCTCACTCACAATTTAGCCTAAGAACACAGCCATGAATAAAGAATGGTACCAACACATCCTCCGGGAGCAACTTCTCCCAGCCATCCAAGAACCGTTTGGTGACGACCAATGCCTTTTCCAGCATGATGGAGCACCTTACCATAACTAAGTGGCTCGAGGAACAAAACATCGACATTTTGGGTCCATGGCCAGGAAACTCCCCAGACCTTAATCCCATTGAGAACTTGTGGTCGATCCTCAAGAGGCGGGTGGACAAACAAAAACAAACTCCAAGCATTGATTATGCAAGAATGGCCAGCCATCAGTCAGGATGTGGCCCAGAAGGTAATTGACAGCATGCCAGGGCGGATTGCAGAGGTCTTGAAAAAGAAGGGTCAACACTGCAAATATTGACTCTTTGCATAAACTGAATGTCATTGTCAATGAAAGCCTTTGACACTTATGGAATACTTGTAATTATACTTCAGTGTAACATAGTAACTACTGACATAAGTATCTAAGAACACTGAAGCAGCAAACTTTGTGGAGACCAATACTTGTGTCATTCTCAAAACCTTTGACCACGACTGTACAGTATACTGTAGCTTAGGCCGCAGCCAGGATTCAGCACTGCAAAATGGACAGGTTAACTCTGTGGTGCTAAAGGGACAGTACCTCTGTCTAGAATATCATTCTTACAGTTTGTGTACAGGCCAAGAGACGGGTTGTGGGCACAGTTTGTACAAAACCCTCTCTCAAACCCTTTCTCTGACCTTGGGAGTTAGAGGCACACACTTTGAGACTCTCTAGCCCCAGCAGAGGTTACCCCAGGTTATAAACCTGGCCACTCTGTTTGGTTGCTAGGGGCAATTGCTAGGAGTATGGACGCCTGATAGCCCATCTGAGAGGGAAAACACCTCAGTCTCTTACTGCAGCCCCAAGAGTCAACAGCAAGTTGACAAACCTCCTGGCTGCACCAACAGAGAGTGCGTCACGGGCGGACCTCTCCCTCATGGACCTTGCTCAACCTTACTCTGGACATTCCTCTACTAGTGTGTAGTTGGAGAAGAATGCTGGCCATCATGGACAACGTCACCCACCCTCTGCATGCCATGGTTATGATGCAGAGGAAGCACTTTCAGTCACAGACTGATCCCACCACGGTGTGCCAGAGAGCGCTACAGGAGGTCCTTCCTGCTGGCGGCTATTAGACTATTTAATGCCTCACCAGGGTGCCGTGCCGTCGGCAACATAGACCTGGAACTGTTGGGGTGTTAGGCATCCATCCATCTGTGAGTAACTCTCTGGTCTGTAATCACTCATTCACTCAGCACTCATTCATTCAGGACTGTATGTACATATTCATGTACAGTTGTTATATCATATCACGTGCAACATTGTAAGTAATTCTTGGACTGAACTTACGTAGTAATTCACTCAGGACTGCATATTAGTATCCTGCAGTAGTATCTTTTTTTTTCATTGCATTTAGTATATCGAATGTCCAATACGTGCATTTATCTGTAATTAAACCCTGTACTAAGGACTGTATTTTAAGGGAATTACTATTATTACCCTAAATTATAACATAACTTCATAATTTCTGAACTTATTTGTTTTGGTTTCTTTGTATGTATGTATTACTTGGGTTGTTACCAACATCTGGTGAAAATGTCATGTCAATAGCACCTTTGGAAATATATTTACTGAGAATAATGGTGACGTGTTCAATACTTATTTCACCCGCTGTATATGCCATTACCTTCCATTACTACGTATGTACATATTGCTACCATAGCACTGCATTGCTATAGCCTTACTGCTATATTGCTACTGTAGCACTGCACTGGTCATTTCCATCCTCTAGCAAGGGCGCTGGGACAGTTGTATCTCCATTGGAGACCACCACATGTTGGCGCTGTTTTTCACAGTTTGTTTCACACGCACTGACTACGTTTTACAAGATGGTACGGCTAATAAACAGTTATTCTCATGTTAAGGTAGGCTAAAGGAAACAGTGACATTTTGAAGAAAGACATGCTTAGGGAAACAAGAGTAAGCATTTAGGGGCAATGATGAACCCAGACACTTCCACCGTGTTTTCAGATTGGCCTGCATCAAACAAAATACACAATGATTTGATTGAAGCGGTTTCTAATGTAAGGACAGATAAATGGTCTTCATTAACTAGTAAAGTTAGGCCTAAATACATTTTCCTTGTTGACATTGTGCATGGTGACTTGTTGTTCTTGATGCTCATTTCACGCCAGATCGATCCGTGTGTTCTCCAAAGTTTTTAGGGTGATCTGGTGTTGGATGTGCGATGCTGCTATTTTATGTTTGATGATGCACCCCGACTATGCAATCTGACTCCATAAAGATGAACAGCAAAGCGCAACAGAGACTCTTAAAAGAGCTACAGGAACAGACTATCAAGAAAGTTCTGAGAATGATCTATCAAAGGCAAATACTTTTAATATCATTGTAAAATGAATGATTACATTATAAGGCAATACTGCAGCAGAGTGACATTGAGTGATCCTGGGACGGCCTCTTTGTCTCAATAGTATGTCTCCTGGTACACCCAACCTGAAAAAAAAAATGTGTTTGATTTCATCTTACCACACCGCAAATCTCCTTGACACAAAATTATGTAATTCGGCACTCCCAATCCTACATGTCATTGTCATGTTATTATACAATAATTGACAGTGACGGCCAATTGACGGCGTTAGCTTAACGACTTGTTTTTATCCATAGTCCCTGAGCACTTACCTTCCGGGTTCCGTCGCATGATGTATTTCCTAACCTCATCGTAGATGAAGATGAGCAGGGTGTAGGGGAAGGCGCACACCCACCAGAAAGGCCTGAGGAATAACAGAAGGAAATATAGAGAAGAAAAACATTCAGTTGAGCGTAAATCTGGGAGCTGCGTTTTCTCTCTTGGTTGGGCAGTAAACCCTGTTAAACTTCAGCTAGCTAGTGAACCCCAACCAATCCTGTGAGACCGCAGTAGTCTCCGCCCATTATAATATCCACCCATTTTACCACTCATCTTTTAAAACAGAGGGTGACCTTTGTTCCAAGCTGGTACACAGAAGAGTTTAAGATAATCTGAAGGGTCTACTGCTCACTTGAGTGGGTACATTCTGATGGCGACATCCATTCCAGGGCAGTAGGACAGGAAGAGAGCCAGGGCGCTTTCTGAACAAAGTCCGAAGATGAGAACACGGTTCCTTTAGGTGGGAGGAAAAACAAAAACATTTTCATGGATTTAAAACCAACAGGATGGATATCGATTTTAAAGTGAGCTGCAGGGCTGTATGAACGTGTGTCTGTGTGTGTGTGTGTGTGTGTGTGTTTGTACAAGAGATGAAGTCAAGACCAGAGTTGTGAAAATCAAGCCTAAAAAAAACCTTCTTAGGACCCAGACTTTAGACCACAGAGATCGATGTTCGTACTTACTTCATTAGTCCCTGCTGAAAGAAGGAGTTCTTCCTGGTTTTACAGACGATCAAAACGGCCCACTGTGCAATCACAACAGTGACGAAGTACGCTGTGTGGCAGGTGAACTCAATAATCTTTCTGCTCTCATATGTCTGAAGGATGGGGGGAGAGGGGTAGAGAGAGAGAGAGAGGGGGGGAGAGGGGTAGAGAGAGGGGTAGAGAGAGAGAGGGGGGGAGAGAGCGAGAGAGAGGGGGGAGAGAGAGCGAGAGAGAGGGGGGAGAGAGAGAGGGGGGGAGAGAGAGGGGGAGAGAGAGAGAGAGGGAGAGATGTGGGTAGATAAGGAAACAGAGGAAGAGGAGAAGAGGGAACATGTGTTTATTACATTGCTACTAAATGTGTGGTGAGAATGTGAGCCAGAGACAGCAGTGGCATCCACAAGTGCACAAATGGTTGTTCTGGAGGAATAGTAGCAAGTTCTCTATGAAGCCCAAAGCACGGAGAGGATGTCGGGGGTTGGGAGGTGCAGTGCCGAGGCTACAGACCTGTCTTCCTGGCAGGGACTGAAATGCTCCCTCATTTTCAAAACCATCGATATTTTGACCACTGACTATCTGAAATGCAAGCTGTGCAACAACCCTGATCCATAATCCCAGCCATGACTTCTGAACCTTTTTATTTTAATACTATATCACATTTATTGATTTATTTAGTTATTGAATTTCCTGATGGAATAAACTAATTGGAATTAACTAAATAAATAAAAAATGGGAGAGAGATTGAAAAAGACTCATCACACAGGAAGGTATTCAAAACAAGGCTAATGCTAATCCCTTCATAGAAATATAATGAATAGAACGGGCTAGGAAGCTCTAACCCTGGCAATTTGACTGGCAACTAACTCATGCCAGTCCACCCATTATGCCATCATTGACTTGAATGGAGATGCTCTTTCTATTCATTCTATATTCCCTTTCTATTCATTCTATTTCTATGAATTCGTTAGTAAGGTGACAGCTAAAGGCAGAGCAGCATTTGTGTACTCACCCATTGCTGGCCATAGCTGTCCTCCAAGTCGTTGACAAACTGGTTTTCCCAGTCCAAACGGATACCTAGCAGATCCATGGGATAGAACCCGTTCTCAGCCATGATTACAAAGTATGTGAAGAACCCGGCTGCGGCCAGCATCACTCCTGTGAAGAGTAAAAAGGAGGAGAGCAATTGTTAACACTTTATTTGGATAGTCTGTAAAGCATCTACAGATGAACTATCTACAGACTAACATCAGTAACATTTCAACTAACTATTTACTAACCCTAGCCCTAACCCTAACTTCACCTAACCTTAACCGTAGCAAGCAGTTGCTTATCAACAGATAGTTTGTTGATAGTATGATGTTTTGTTGATAGTACAGATGGACTATCCTAATAAAGTGTGACTGAGTATTTTGTCAGTGAAGAGACATTGATCAGATGGTAAATGTGCTATGAAACAGACTGGTCAACATACAACTCAAAAAGCCCCGCAAAAAGAGCAGGCAAAACAGAAACAGGGTCCAATTAACGCCTTACCAAATTGACCGTAGGCCACACTAATGAGTCTCTCGTTCACCAGTCGGTCTGTTTTGGGGTTTCGTGGCTGTCTCTTCATGATGTCGTTCTCAGCTTGTTCATAGGCCAGAGAGATAGCGGGGATCTTGAAGGTAACGATGGCAAAGATCACCCAAATTAGAAACGTATCGTTGGTAACTTTGATTTTAGTGAAAATACCTCCTGAATAACCTCTGAAATGGTCACGGACATTGTTTGTGGTGATGCACCAGAACACATGATCAGATTGTTCACTAAGGAGGAGTATCCACATCTGAAAGACCCACCATGTCAGTTCCCAGGTCGATGCAGAGGATGGTGACAGTTCCTAGGGCCAGCGGAATGTTGGCGAGGAGCAAGAAGAGGAAAGGGGTCATCTCTGGAATCTTACTGGACAGGGTGTAGGTGATGGACTTCTTCAAGTTGTCAAAGATCAGACGGCCTGAGGGGAAATAGCAGTGGTGGAAAAAGTACCTAATTGTCATACTTGAGTAAAAGTAAATATACCTTAATAGAAAATGACTATAAATAGTAAAGTAAAGTACAGATACCCCCAAAAACTACTTGAGTAGTACTTTTAAGTATTTTTAATGAAGTACTTTACACAGCTGGGAAATAGAGGATGTAAGGGATAGTCAGGGTGATAGAAGGATGGAAAGATGCAGCAGATTGATAGTCATCGTCAGAGCTCCTCATACCCTCTTCAACACCAGTCACGATGGAGGCAAAGTTGTCATCCAGGAGGATCATATCTGCAGCCTGCTTGGAGACGTCAGATCCAGCGATACCCATAGCAACACCGATGTCAGCCTTCCTCAGAGCAGGAGAATCGTTCACACCATCACCTGTCACGGCCACAATGGCACCCTGGGAATAGGTAAGAGAGCTGATCTCTTAGCAATGAAAGACGCAATGTTCCCGACAGAGTCCTAAATGTGGATTCATTAACTAAATAGTACCTGACGCTGGCAACCCTCCACGATAATCAGCTTCTGCTGAGGAGAAGTTCTGGCAAACACAATCTCAGTGTGATGCTTCAGGATGTCGTCCAACTCTTCGGCGGTCATGTCCTTCAGCTCTCCACCGTGGACAACACAGGCCTTGGCATCTCTGCATGGCACAAGGTTCAAATATATGCTAAATATAACTGGCTTGTATTGGTCTGTTCTGAGGATTTACCAAAACTGCAAAGTATAGGTTTCTGTCCCTCAGCTTTAAGTGCAGACAGATTGATGACACACACTGAAATGATCCCAAACAAACTACAACATACCGTGGGTTGACCTCAGAAACTGGGATTTTCAGACGAGCAGCAATTTCTTCAACAGTCTCATTGCCCTCAGAGATGATGCCCACACCCTTAGCAATGGCCTTTGCAGTGATGGGATGATCCCCAGTGACCATGATAACCTATGCGTAGGAAGGGAGGTTGAATGGTCTGATCACAGTGGCTGCTATGTGTGACGGTCAAAGAGTATTGAATTTACTATGATATTGCCATACCTTGATTCCAGCACACCTGCACTTGTTCACAGCGTCAGGCACAGCAGCACGGGGAGGGTCAATCATGGACATGAGGCCAACAAAGCACAGATTCTCAGTGGGAAAGTTCATCTCGTCACAGTCAAAGTCAAATCCTTTGGGAAATTGGTCATCGGGGAGCTGGAAATGGCAGAAACCTGAAAAGGACACAGAGTCAGAAACACGCTAGAACAAATCCTGCATGTTCAAGACTGTACATTAGCTCCCAAACCTTTGAATGAATATGTTTCCATATTGGTGTGCGCACTCTTACCCAGCACTCTCTCTCCCAGCCCTCCCAGCGCTTCATAGGCTTTCTGAAAGGACTCCTTTATCTCGTCATCCAGAGGATGTTCTTTGCCTTGGAGCAAGATGGTGGAGCAGCTGTCCAGGATCCTCTCAGGGGCTCCCTTCATCACCAGCAGATGATTGGACTCGCCGGCCATGTTGTTCTCATGAACAGAGAGCTGGGGGAAGAAATGTATTGGTTTTTGATGAGATGACACCATGAAGAGGGTTTACTTTATTTATAATAAGTTAACTCAGCAGGTTACCATGGAGCCTGGTAAAGTAACGTTCCGGCAGCTTATTGGATGTAGATACCCAGTGGCAGTTACAATCTGACTGGATGTAGATACCCAGTGGCAGTTACAAGCTGACTGGATGTAGATACCCAGTGGCAGTTACAATCTGACTGGATGTAGATACCCAGTGGCAGTTACAATCTGATTGAGAAAAGCCATCCATGGTTTTTAAATTCATCACACCACCTTTTAGACCTCAGTGTTAACCCACACATTTTACTTGTTCGGTTTTTCAGTTTTGATTATTATTTTGTTTTTCTATCCTCTTGTGTTTGTTGTGTAGTAAATATTTAAGTTTTCACTTCCATATTTTTCTTCCTGTGAAGCACATTGCGTTGCATTTCATGTCTGAAATTAGCTGTGTAAATAAAGCTTGATTTGATTTGATTGATCAGATACTATGTATAAAGAGCACATGTGGTTACCTGGTATTTGTTGGTGGAGTTGAAGGGGATCTCAACGACTTTGCTGTACTTTTCTCTCATGTCTTTGACAGACCCACAGCACAGCTCGATACACTTTAGCAGGGCAGTCTCTGAGGCATCACCAGCCACATCTCTTTTGAGGATAGGTACGTTGTTCTGTTCTGCCAGGAAGACGGCACGGTTGCACAGGCCAGCGACTCTAGCCAGGGCAGTCCAGGAGGCAGAGCTTTTGTCGAAAGAGGTACCACTCTGGTTCTCTGTGGTGTCAGCGTCATGGATCTGGTTGTCGAACCACATGTGAGCCACGGTCATTCTGTTCTGGGTCAGTGTGCCAGTCTTGTCGGAGCAGATTGTGGAGGTGGAGCCCAGGGTCTCCACAGCTTCGAGATTCTTCACCAGGCAGTTCTTCTTGGCCATACGCTTGGCAGTCAGAGTTAGACACACCTAAGATGGAAATCCATAGCAGAGGGTTAAAGAATCAAAAAGGAGACAAAATATGTTTTGTTGTTATAACAAAAAAAACATATTTTGTCACATTTCTTTCCTGAAGCTTTTTGTTAAAAATGACTTTTAATCAGCACTCACAGTCACAGTAGCCAGGAGACCCTCTGGCACATTAGCCACGATGATTCCAATGAGGAAGATGATGGATGGCAGCCAACCATAGCCCAGAATGACGGAGAGGATTAAGAAAGTCACGCCGAAGAAGACGGACACACCGGTGATGATTTCGATGAAGTGATCAATTTCAATTCCAAGAGGCGTCTGCCCACTTTCCAGACTCATGGCCAAGGCGGCGATACGACCCATGATAGTGTGGTCACCAGTGTTGATGACGATACCTCTGGCAGTTCCTGGAAGGATCGAACATGGAGAATATGGTTTAGAACAGGGTTCCCCAACTTGTGGCCTGCGGGCCATAATTTGGCCCCCAGGTGGTTTTATTTGGCCCCCCATGTTTTCTGATCACATTTTTGGACATAATAAGAAATGTAAAAACCCAGGAAATCAGCTCCAAGTGAGTTTAATTCTGGAAATCAGAACCAAGTTAGTTTAATTCTGGAAATCAGAACCAAGTGAGTTTAATTCTGGAAATCTGTTCACAAGTATTTCCATGCATAATAGAGGGACGTGATCGTATACAGATGTAAGCATATATATTATATCTGTTATCTTCGGCTAAATTTGCAGTCTACAAATTATTTGTAATTCTGTTCCGACCCCCAAACATCCGCTCAAGAAAAAATTGTCCCGCGGTTGAATCTAGTTGATGATTCCTGGTTTAGAATCACAAAGAGGCCGATTCAGACAAAATGAACACTTTTCCTACACCCGCCTTTCCTACACACTGGTTGGTATTCAGACTTAACTTATGGAGGCCGCTTAACAAGGTTTTCGGGCGTGGGTTCCCTTGCTTGCACTGAATACATTTTATTCAACCTCTGAAAACACACCCACTTGGTGGCCTACCAAGTTCATCAGGGAGTTTTGGTTCAATTCGTTTTTCTGTTCATTTATCTAAAGCAATCTCTTTAAATACTGTGTAAATACTGTACCTTTCATTTTAATTTTATCGCAAAAAGACTTGAATGTAGACTATGGAGAATGTGTTCAGAATAGAGAAACATGCATATTTATCTCTGTTTCAGAACCCTGGGTAAAATTTTAAAACACTGATTTTGCACATTTACACATGAATCCTACTTCATGGAAAAATAAAACCTTCACGCACAAAAATAGGTGGTTTGATTGTCACATTCAGTTCATTAATGGTAACGTTGAAAGTAGTGTAGCCTGTATGGTTTTATAATTATAATATGGAGAATAGCATACAATTGTATGATACAGTGGAGGCTGCTGAGAGGAGGAACAGATTAAATGGAATGGCATCAAACGCATGGAAACCATGTGATATATTTGATACCGTTCAACTTATTCCGCTTCGGTCATTACCACAAGCCCGTCCTCCCCAATTAAGGTGCCACCAACCACCTGTGGTATGATATAAACATACCCTAATTGCCCACAATGATCATTTTTACGTCCTTGTAGTAAAAATGCATCGGGGGCTTGTTAAATCATTATGGAACTCAAACTGATACTGTGATCTTGACGCAAGGTGTAAAACACTTTGCACAGTTCCATGATCAGTGTGGGCAATTGGGGTATGTATATATCATACAGCGTTTACAGAGGAAATAAATAAAGGTAGTTTAAACGATGTAATGAAATATTACAAATGTAGGGAAGGGAACGAAAACTAAATTGTCAGTTAAATATATGTGGTTATTAGAGCATATGATTAAAACATTCTAGAGCACAAAGGTTACATTTGGCGCAACTCTTTACCTTGTCATCCCATTTGGCGTTGTGTCTCCAAATTTAATCCCTGCAAGTTTTAAGGCCATAAAATAAACATTCTGCATAACGGCACATATTTCCTACTTCACTGTAGGGATTACTCATTTACCTAGCTCTTATTAATTAGCTCTTATAAATCTATAAATGACAGTGCATTGAGAATGCTGTTACTTCTATCCGGTAAAATTGAGTAGACGCTTTTCCCCACTTAGAACCCGCAGGTTTGCTCGACTTTTATTCATGGTCTCCTCGCCCCTAAAGGTTATTATTAGGGTATTAAATCAAGGTCAGACACACCTCCGCTACACCTCAAATTCTGGACAGAGGACAGTGCATAAAAAGGAAAAAGGTTCAATTTATGCGCATGTAACTCCGGTCTGAATCCCCTCCTAAAATAGCGAATTGATACATTTGAGGTAATTTGAACTATTCAATGGTTAGTTAATTACAGTTAGATACAGAATGTATTTACCTTCAACACAGTTGGTAGAGAAGAAGGCGATGTTCCTGGTTTCCAGGGGGTTGTCATTGCTAAAATCGGGGCTACGAGTTTGGGGCTCAGATTCACCAGTGAGGGAGGAGTTGTCCACCTGAGTGGGAAAGGAGAATTGCATCAATGCAACAATTAATTAATGACATTCACGCGCGTGACACATTATTTAATGGATTTTTAGGTATCCACCTTGCAGCCGCTGGCAGAGACGATACGCAAATCAGCTGGGATCCTGTCTCCTCCTTTCACCTCCACTATATCGCCAACCACCACTTCTTCAGTGTTGATGTTCTTCTTCTCTCCGTCCCGGACAACCATGGCTTGCTACAAGGCAGATGACATGATTAGCATCCGTAGACGTAACTACATGATCAAGTTCTTCTCAGAGGTATTTGAAAAGGCAGAAGTCTAACCTGCGGGACCAGGTTCTTGAAGGAGTCCATGATCTTTGAGCTCTTGGCCTCTTGGTAGTAGGAGAAACAACCGGTGATAATGACGACAACAGCGAGTACGAGGCCCAGGTACAGCTGTTAAGAGGAAGCGGTAGAAATATTATGAGAATATTGGGTTATCATTATGTCGAAAAACCCCTTTCAGGCCGTGGAGGCTTCGTGGTTTTTGTCAAGTCTCAAATTATCTCTGAATTCTATGATTGTAAGATTCTCACATTAGCGTTGGTCGGCTCTTCCTCTGAGGTGACCTGGATAATGTGGGCCATGAAGCAGAGCACAGCTCCGATCCACAGCAGCATGCAGAACCCGCCAAAGAGCTGCTTGCAGAACTTCACCCACTCAGGGGTAGTGCGGGGAGGAGTCAGGGTGTTGGGGCCATCACGAAGAAGGATCTCCTTAGCCCGAACCGAGGACAGACCCTGGGTGGGGAAGGGATGAGAGAGAAGGAGAGAGGGAATGGAGGAGGGAGGGAATGAGGGAAGAGCGAGACACAGAGTATGTAAATGGATGTCACACAATCGGAAAATACATATTTTACTCTAAACTGTGTGTAAACTTTAGGAATATATACAGATATGTTTCATATGCAAAGATTCAGTGTTAGATAGGGATGTCCTCATGACTTTCGAAGGCAGAGGAAGTTCTTACCTACACTACGACCTTGTGCCTTAACCTCCACGAGCACCTCTCTTCCAATACCAGTCAGCTATAATCCCTAGGGGCAACTGCTCCAGCTGGTTGTCAATGTTACAAACGGAGGCACACATGAACACACATACATATTCACTCACTCACCTTGGCTAAGTCTGTGCCATATTTCTTGTTAAGTTCAGCCAAGGTCAACTTGTGGTCATCCTAAATCAGAGAGAGAGAGAGAGAGAGAGAGAGAGAGCTTGTTGAACTAGGCAGTTCACTAATCTTTCCCACTTGGCAGAAGTAAACAGAACATATAGTTATGAAACACACTCCTCCAATAATGTAAACGGATTCTATGTATGACAAGGTCATGCACCATATATTTAAAATCTAAACCATAGAAGAGTCATTAGTTTCTGTATGATGGATGGAATTACTGAATTTTACATTTCTGCCCTGGAAAAGTACTACACAAGTGAACATATATCTGTGTCCTATTCTGCTGCATGTCTAAACCGTTTCCAAAGTTAGGCTACTGTTTCTCTAAAGTTTAAATGTAGGCTCTTGGGTTTTAGAACCGCCCCCAAGAATCACTGCAGAGTAATAGTAGGTAAATGAAAATGCAAATGAGTTCCCAAACCAGAGAGCTTTTATACTGGACACGATTGGTAGGTTGTGTGCTGCACCTTTTCTGGTCCACTGAGACTAATAGGCTTAGACTGTAAAGAGGTTGCAGTGACGTTTACAGTAACTTACAGGCAGCTAGTGGTAAGAAAGTTACTGTATTTCATATATTTCATATAGCCTACTGTAATATAAAGTATCAAAGAAAAAACTACCATAGAATGTACTGTATTATACTGTTAAAAATAAAATAAAAAATGTTTTATTGTCACATACACTGGATAGGTTCAGTGAAATGTGTTGTTTTACAGTTATATAGTCAGTTAAATGTAGAAATGTGTTTAAAAAAAATGTAATACTACTGACTGTAGTTGGAATGAATGGATTAATTAAATGAATTGAGGGGAGAAGGTGTTTGTATTTCACAGTGTTTTACTGTAATTACATGGGATTGGTACAAGCAGGTTAGCTGCTAGGTAGTGCTTATACATTACAGCATATCAATTAATATTTGGTGTTTTATATCATTTGCACTTCTAGAGGCTTCCAACCTGGCAGCAACAACAACAGGGCAAAACAGACCCAAAAGACACGGCAAAACGCTGAACCATTAAAGGTTTAAGACTTACTGCTACTCCAAACTGCTCCCTATACATTTCAAATTGATGGGACACTACTACCACATACCAGTTAAACTGGTACACAGTTCTCACTAACTGCTGCAACAAATATAGCCTCTTACAATGCACACGTCAAAATATGTTAATGAGTGAGACACAACAACACCATGCGCCCACTAGTGGTCAAAAGTGTTTTAGGGCTCCAATAAAATGTTATGGTACTTTATTCTGTGGGATGGAATTACAGTACCATTTGAAACACAGCAAATCTTTCCCCGCCCAAATTACCGTATAAAATTAGTGCATTTCTGTATTACTTTCTATAGTATTTTGTTTTTATTATCTTTTTCATAGAAGTGGAGTCTTTCTCCTTCAGGAAACCTACTGAAGAAATAAAGAGAACATTTTCCATATCCTGTAGGTAGGTATGATTGGGGTCTGAACGTATAATTTCTCACTTATGGTTGGCACACATTGCAGGATGGGGGAATGGGATGGGCAGGGTATATGCAAATAAAATACTGTACTAATTAATATAGTTTTAAAAATGTAGTGTTTTTGCGGACATTACTGTAGTATTTACTACAGTGTTTTCTTTCTGATAATACTGTAGTATTTACTATAGCCTTCTACGGTATACTACAACATTCTATAGTAAGTACTACACGTAATTGACGGATACTACAGTATATAGTATTCTACAGTTGACTATATAATTCTATAGTTAGTACTGTAGTATTATATAGTAAACTGTAGTATTTTGTTATGTGGGGAAAACATTTTTTTTGTTACAGTGTACTGTGCACCTTTGTCTTTTCTTAAAGAAAATACAGACATTTTTGAAGCTATACGTCATTGTATCTATTTGAAACCAATTGCATAGGGATTAATGTGCAAGGTCTATGTCAACTAAATTAGCTGAATAGAATGAATACATTTATAAATAATCTGTTTTCCTCACCAGGTCAACTTCCTTCTTCAGGTCGTCCATATCCGACTTCTTCTGTGCTTTCTTCTTCTGCTTTCCACTCGTCTTCTTCTGTGCCTCATCCTCAGAGGTCCCCGCCATCTTATAATCATCTTTCCCCTTTTGTATGTCCAAAGGTACGTTACTGATGAGAACGTGTAAACTATCAATGTGCCTCTTTGCTAATCAGGGATTATATATATTTTTAAATTGAACCTTTATTTAGCTAGGCAAGTCAGTTAAGAACAAATTCTTATTTTACAATGACGGCCTAATGAGTATAGAAGTATAGAAATTCATAAAATCCCTGTGAGAAAAAGCTATTAACATAAAATGTAGAGATAAACCTTTTTTGTGAAACAAAATATATTTTTTTATAGTTGAAAGAACATAAAATAAGTAAATCCAAATCCTGATAATCAAAACTGCAATGCAGACTTACTAAAAGCCCCATCCTTGCACCGCTGTCTCAATCCCAGTGGTTTTGTAAAGATCATTTATTTCCTGAGAAACTCCACCTGTTGCACGTCTACACCCGTTTCTCTCCTCTTTCTCCACGTCTTGAGAAAGCCAAGAGCTCCCTGGGTAGCTAACTGAGGTTTGAATATTTATATGGTTTACCTGGCCAAGGGGAGGTGCACAGGAGGAAGGAGTCAGATGAGTGGAGAGGGGGCTGAGGATGGGAGGGGTTGGGGAGAAGGAGTCGGATCAGTTGCAACCTTCACCTGTACAGCTAGGTCATTTTGACCATGAGCCCCCATAAAGAAAGCATCCCTGTCGGAAGTTTACAGTACTCACAATAAACAAATGGATTCAAAATATCATAACCAGGAACCCAACCATTTGCCATTATAGCACCTACAATACCATGTGTAGGTAGTTGGACGTTTACAGTACTCACAATAAACAAATGGGTTAAAAATAACCCAACCAGTAACCCATCTATGAGTCACTATAGCACCGACCACGTGTACGTATTTCTGTAGCAGTCTGTATTTGTGGAAGGATCTTCAAAACGTTCTTAAGTGTGATATTCTGGTGCCTCTAGAGGAATTCAGAAGGCTGATTGAGGAACTGATTACTGATCAATGTGTTTGTTCTTTATAACCATGTTTTTCTTTCTGCTTGCATTCTGTATTTATATTTGGATTTCTGTGATTTGGTCTCAGTAAAAACCAAAAGGTTCAAAATAACCCAACCAGTAAACGGTAAAAGATGAAGACAATGAATGAATGGAGAAGATGGTCTTTCTCTCTGCAGTACTTTGTCACTTACTGGTTGAATAGAACAAATCCTGCACCTTTGAAGCTGAATACAGAGTGATGTCAGGAAAAGCTGATGAAGGGGAAATCTGCTGTTGCTACTTCCATTTCTGTACTTAAAAAATGATTGATATGTACCTATTGATTCTTGAAGTGAGTACCCTTGAAACACGCCAGGAGAGGTTGTGGTTTGGTAGGCAGGGTGGAAGGCTGTGGGTGGCTGTTTAGTAAATCTCTGTCTGTTTGTGGTTGTGGGACCATGTCTATGTTCCCTTAGTGAGGTGATCCACTGTTGCATGAATGAATAAACGAGGACCAATAACAGATCAGATCCATGTTTATTGGAACACATTGTTTTTGTCCGTTCCATAGAACCGTGAATACAGACAAAAGGTCAAATGGTTTATTATTTTATCAGGATCCCCATTAGCCGATGCCAATGGCAACGTGTATCCGTCAACCTATTCTGAACACATCCGTGTTGTTCTGCCTGTGCCAGGTGTATGGTTGTTAATTAAGGGCGTGGCCTTGTGTATAAAAGCCTTCCTGTTTGTCATAAGGGGATCCTTGGAAGGATGGGAGCGGTTTGAATGAAGTAAGTATGAGAAGTAGGAATTTTAGTGTTTTAGATGTTGGAGCCCATATTCCACCTAGACCTGCTCTCTTTCTCCCTGGGCACGCTCTCTGTGAGTGTTACAACACATTATTATTATCTAAGTATGTATGAAACGTAGAAACCTAGTGATATTTGTCTGTGAGAAATCTGCTATTGCCATCTGTTGAAGTCTGTCTTCTAGGACAGTTGTACGGAGTTCCATGTAGGACTATGTAGATGTCTGTCTTGTGACGCTGAAAATTAAAATAAATGGTTGTTGCGTCCTGATATGGTCTGATTACCAAGCTCCAGTCCTTGATGTAAAGAACCTGTTATGTTTAGATTAGTCCTGAGGACCTCACCTCACGTATTAAAAAGGTGGCGTAGTACTGCTACTGAAATTATATATTTGTGTTAATCCCTCACGCTACACACAGATCTCAGGAAGTGACTACTTTTCTGAAACCATTTGATTGGTTGCCTTCAACTAATGGCAGGGCTGTATCTGGAACTGCATGTTGAAGATAGAAATATAATGAATAGAGCACACACAACCTCCTATACTATTTCAATCGCTCTGACAGTCATATTGGATCTACACAATACGTTTCTACCTGAACATTCTGTATATTTCCATTCTCCTGAATGTCCATCGCCCCAGGTGTACATAAATAAAGCAAATGATATTTAGCAATGATATTTCGTATTAATAAGTTGAATGTTCAACTACTGTATGACTCTGAAAATGTTGAAAGCTGCAATTAATTTTATGATACCTGGAAACTCTGAGTAATTCAAAGCCATTTGCAAACAACAAGTTGGATGCTTAGCAAAAATAACTTTGAACCTCTGTCCATCTGAGGGTAATTGTTTCAAACACACTCTATATCTCCATCTTGAAAGGTACAGTTTACTCAGAAAGCAAAATAACATGATTTTCCACATACCTTGGCTGTAGTTGATTTAAGAAGGCAGTTTTGGGATATTTAGTGATTGTTAACATTCTCAGTAACAATTAACATTACATGGTTATTGTGCCTGTGTAATAAAATGAATTGTTTTGAGGCACATAATGTATCAGCATGTTACATAATACTTGCATTTTAAACGCATAGCAATGAGCTGTAACTACTGTACACAAGGAATAGTAACCGTTCCCCTTATTTTACCTATGTAGTAACTCAATGCAATTATAAAGTCATTTCCACATTTCTTTATTTTTTATTTAACTAGGCTAGACAGTTCTAATTTACAATGACGGCCTACCCCAGCCAAACGCTGAGCCAATTGTGCGCCGTCCTATGGTACTCCCAATCACATCCGGATTCAAACTAGGGACTCCTCTTGCACTGAGATGCAGTGCCTTAGACCACTGCACCACTCGGGAGCCCAACGTAACAACAACGTTCCTATTGCAATACTCAGTACTCATACGTTTATGCCGTGTTACTTAGGGGCTCCCAAGTGGTGCAGTGGTCCAAGACACTGCATCTCAGTGCTAGAGGAGTCACTACAGACAACCTGGTTCAAATCCAGACTGTATCACAACCAGCTGTGATTGGGAGTCCCATAGGGCGGTGCACAATTGGCCCAGCGTCGTCCGAGTTTGGCCAGTGTTTGGTCATTGTAAATAAGAATATGTTCTTAACTGACTTACCTAGTTCAAAAATAAAATAATAAAAATAAAAAAGTTACTGTATGTCTCACTCATTATGAAAATATGTTAGTCAACTTGAAGCTGCAAAAGTGGTCTATTGTTACGTTGAGGTGATTCCATATCCGTCATGTATTTACAGTGCATTCCGAAAGTATTCAGACCCTTTGACTTTTTCACATTTTGTTGCATTACGACCTTATTCTAAAACTGATTAAATTCAAAACAATTTCTCATCAATCTACACAATACCTAATAATGAAAAAGTGAAAACAGGTTTTTACAAAATTGAGCAAATGTATTAAAAATAAGAAATACATTATTTACATAAGTATTCAGACCCTTAGCTATGAGACTCGAAATTGAGCTCAGGTGCATCCTGTTTCCATTGATCATCCTTGAGATGTTTCTACAACTTGATTGGCGTCCATCTGTGGTAAATTAAATTGATTGGGCATGATTTGGAAAGGTACACACCTGTCTATATAAGGTCCTACAGTTGAGAGTGCATGTCAGAGCAAAAACCAAGCCATCAGGTTGAAGGAATTGTCCGTAGCGCTCCGAGACAGGATTGTGTCGAGGCTCAGATCATGTGAAGGGTACCAAAAATTGGAGTTTGCCAAAAGGCACCTAAAGACTCTCAGACCATGAGAAACATGATTGTCTGGTCTGATGAAACCAAGATTGAACTCTTTGGCCTGAATGCCAAGCGTCACATTTGGAGGAAACCTGGCTCCATTCCTACGGTGATGTATGGTGGTGGCAGCATCATGCTGTGGGGATGTTTTTAAGCGGCAGGGACTAGGAGACTAGTCAGTCTCGAGGGAAAGATGAACGGAGCAAAGTACAGAAAGATCCTTGATGAAAACCTGCTCCAGAGGGTGCGAATGTTCACCTTCCAACGACCCTAAGCACACAGCCAAGACAACGCAGGAGTGGCTTCGGGACAAGACTCTGAATGACCTTGAGTGGCCCAGCCAGAGCCCGGACTTGAACCCAATCGAACATGTCTGGAGAGACCTGAAAATAGCTGTGCAGCAACGCTTCCCATCCAACCTGACAGAGCTTGAGAGGATCTCCAGAGAAGAATAGCAGAAACTGCCCAAATACAGGTGTGCCAAGCTTGTAGCGTCATACCCAAGAAGATGCTGTAATCGCTGCCAAAGGTGCTTCAACAAAGTACTGAGTAAAGTGTCTGAATACTTCTGTAAATGTGATATGTCACATTTTTATCTTTAATGAAAATGCAAACATTTATACAAAACAGTTGTTGATTTGTCATTATGGGGTATTGTTTGTAGATTGATGAGGGAAAAAAAAGATTTAATCCATTTTAGAATAAAGCTGTAACTTAACAAAATGTGGAAAACGTCAAGGGGGTCTGTTTATACGCACAGGAAACTGTTGAGCGTGAAGAACCCAGAAAACATTTTTTCCCGTCACGTAGAACTGGGAATATAGACAAAAGGTCATATTGATTTTTATTTTATCAGGATCCCCATTAGCCAACGCCAATGGCAACAGCTAGTCTTACTGTGGTCCAACATAACAAAAAACCTTGGGAGCGGTGATGGTTTTTAATGAAGTCAGTATGAGAAATACTGTACCTATTGATACTTGAAGTGAGTACCCTTAACACGCCAGGAGAGGTTGTGGTTTGGTCGACAGGGTGGAAGGCTGTGGGTGTCTGATTAGTAAAGTGCGTACCCTTAACACGCCAGGAGAGGTTGTGGTTTGGTCGACAGGGTGGAAGGCTGTGGGTGTCTGATTAGTAAAGTGCGTACCCTTAACACGCCAGGAGAGGTTGTGGTTTGGTCGACAGGGTGGAAGGCTGTGGGTGTCTGATTAGTAAAGTGCGTACCCTTAACACGCCAGGAGAGGTTGTGGTTTGGTCGACAGGGTGGAAGGCTGTGGGTGTCTGTTTAGTAAACCTCTGTCTGTTTGTGGTTGTGGGACCATGTCTATGTTCCCTTAGTGAGGTGATCCACTGTTGCATGAATGAATAAACAAGGACCAATAACAGATCAGATCCATGTTTATTGGAACACATTGTTTTTGTCCAATATTAGGAAGGTGTTCATTACGTTTTGAACACGTTTTGTAACCATCCCTCACGTTACATACAGATCTCAGACTGACTACTTTTCAAAACTATTGAATACAGATCTGAGAAAGGAACTACTTAAAAAATATATTTGATTGGCTGCATTCAACTAATGGGAGGACTGTATCTGGAACTGTGTGTTGAAGATAGAACATAGAATAAATAGAGCACACACGATATCCTATACTATTCCAATCTATCTGACAGTCATATTGGAGCTACAAATAGATTTCTATCTGAACATTCTGTATGTCCATTCTCCTGAATGTCCATTGCCCCAGGTGTACATAATTAAGTGAAATGATATTTAACCAATGATATTTTGTACAGATAAGTATTAATAAGTTGAATGCTCTACTACTGTACGACTTTGTCAAAAAAAGTTGAAAGCTGCAATAAATTTTATGATGCCTGAAAATACTGCACAGTAATTCAAAGCTGTAGTGGAAGGAGATAAGGTCGTACTGGCGACTTGCAGGCACTGAGGCCCAGCGAGATGACTCAATACATTGTTCATGACATTGTTTGGGCTATCACAGGGGTCAAACATGCCTTATCTGTGGTTTTCTCCAGGGCAGGACATTCCTACAGAACCCTGGGAGCACTGACATTTTTATTTATTTATTCAGTTAAGAACAAATTCTTCTTTACAATGACGGCCTACCCCGGCCAAACCCTGACCCGGACGACGCTGGGCAAATTGTGGACTCTCAATCACAGCCGGTTGTGATGCAGCCTGGAATCAAACCAGGTTCTGTAGTGACGTCTCTAGCACTGAGATGCAGCAGCTTAGAAGGCTGTGCCACTTGGGAGTGAAGGTGTGAAGACTGATAAACGTTTATTGACTAAATTAATATTACTCTGTGAATTAAATTGTCATGTTTGGATTGTTTCAATAGTTCATAAAGATCTATGAATTTTGATATGTTTTATTGTACTGTAAGTGATATGGATTTCTTGTTACAAGGTAACCCATTTTGTCCGGATGGTGGATAGTTGGTGCGTTCCTATCATTTAAATTGAGTTGATTAGATTAGAACCTGTGTGTTCCTGTCTTGTTTTTACTAGCAAAGAAATGCTAATTCAGGTTGGGGGTAAGTTCAGCTTGAGTTTGGTTAAAAGGACATTGAATGCGTTCATACTTTAAACTTGTTAGCAAGCTCCTGTGTGTATCAGTTTTTTTTCTCTCTGATTATTTTGAACTGAAGACACATTATTATTGTCTGTTTTGAGTATGTGAATGAAACATATACCCCCCCCATATTTTAAATCAAGGTTTATTTGTCACGTGTGCCGAATACAACAGGTGTAGACTTTACAGTGAAATACTTACTTACAAGCCCTAACCAACAGTGCAGTTTAAGTAGAAAATAAGTATTATGTAAACAAGTAAAAAAAATATATATACAGGTGGTATATACAGGTGGTACCGGTACAGAGTCAATGTGCAGGGGCACCGGTTAGTCGGGCTAATTGAGGTAATATGTACATGCAGGTATAGTTAAAGGGGGGACAGTGCAAATAGTCCAGGTAGCCATTTGATTAGCTGTTCAGGAGTCTTATGGCTTGGGGGTAAAAACTGTTGAGAAGCCTTTTGGACCTTGACTTGGCCTCCGGTACCACTTGCCATGTGGTAGCAGAGAGAACAGTCTATGACTGGGGTGGCTGGAGTCTTTGACAATTTTTAGGGCCTTCCTCTGACATTCCTCTGACATTGTCCTCTATAGTGGTTATTAGGAACATACATTTGAAACAATGTACATTACAGTCAATGGGTATAGTCGGTGAAAAGCTGGTGTCCACTACAGAGGACAGTTCTTGATGAGCTCTTAAAGAAAAATATAAGTCCTGACAACTCATTTAACTATTATTTATTTAACCTTTATTTAACTAGACAAGGCGGTTAAGAACAAATTCTTATTTATAATGATGGCCTACCAAAAGGCAAAAGACCTCTTGCGGGGACGGGGGCTTGGATTAAAAATTAAAATAAATACAAAAAAGTTATATAAATATAGGACCAAACACATATCACGACAAGAGAGACAAAAGAACACTACATAAAGAGAGACCGAAGACAACAACGTAGCAAGGCAGCAACACATGACAACAGCAATGTTAGCAGCACAACATGGTAGCAGCACAAAACAGGCTACAATTGTCAGTAAGCGTGTCCATGATTGAGTCTTTGAATGAAGAGAATGAGATAAAACTGTCCAGTGATATCTCAGATAGGGGGGAGTGAGGCCTAAGAGGGTTTTATAAATAAGCATCAACCAATGGATCTTGCGACAGCTATACAGAGATGACCAGTTTACAGAGGAGTATAGAGTGCAGTGATGTGTCCTATAAGGAGCATTGGTGGAAAATCTGATGGTCGAATGGTAAAGAACATCTAGCCGCTCGAGAACACCCTTACATGCCGATCTATAAATTATGTCTCTGTAATCTAGCATGGGTAGGATGGTCGTCTGAATCAGGGTTAGTTTGGCAGCTGGGGTGAAAGAGGAGCGATTACGATAGAGGAAACCAAGTCTACATTTAACTTTAGCCTGCAGCTTTGATATGTGCTGAGAGAAGGACAGTGTACCGTCTAGGCATATTCCCCAGTACCTGCATGAGGTGACTACCTCACACTCTAAACCCTCAGAGGTTGTAATCACACCTGTGGGCAGAGGGGCGTTCTTCTTACCAAAACACATATTCCTGAGATTCACTTACTAGAAACAAATAGAATACATATTTAACCCCTTATTTCTGGCACTAAAGTCACCATATATATTCACATTATTTAATTCTCCTGAATGCCGATTGCCCCAGGTGTACCTAATTAAGTCAAATGATATTTAACCAATGATATTTTGTACAGATAAGTATTAATAAGTTGAATGCTCAACTACTGTATGACTCTGTCAACATGCCACTGAGAAAGTTGAAAGCTGCAATTAATTTTATGATACCTGGAAAGACTGCAGAGTAATTCAAAGCCATTTGCAAACAGCAAGTTGGATGCTTAGCAAAAATTACTTTGAACCTCTGTCCATCTGAGGGTAAGTGTTTCAAACACACACTATACCATATTTAAAGTTTACTCAGAAAACAAACTAACATGATTTTCCACCTACCTTGGCTGATAGTTGATTCAAGAAAGCAGTTTTTTTATTTTTTTATTTAACCTTTATTTTACTAGGCAAGTCAGTTAAGAACAAATTCTTATTTACAATGACAGCCTAGGAACAGTGGGTTAACTGCCTTGTTCAGGGGCAGAACGACAGATTTTTCCCTTGTCAGCTTGGGGATTCGATCCTGCAACCTTCCAGTTACGGGCCTAACACTCTAACCACTAGGCTACCTGCCGCCCCAGTTTGGGATACTTAGTTACTGTTATAATTCTCAGTAACACTTAACATGAAACTGTTCTTGTGCCTGTGTAATGAAACTGTCATTACTTATGGAGCAACATTTTGTTAGCATGTTGTTACATACCAATAATACTTTGATATTTGCATTTTAAACACATAGCAATGAGCTGAGGTTTTGTAACTACTGTACACAAGGAATAGTGACCGTTCCCCTTTTTCTACCTATGTAGTAACTCAATGCAATTATAAAGTCATTTCCTAGGTAACGACAAAGTTCCTATTGTAATACTCAAAGTTACTGCACATATATAATACCTTTATGCCGTGTTACTGTATTTAACTTACGTTTAAACTCATTATGAAACTATATGTTGGTATTTTTGAAGCTGGTTTACTTTTCTGTTGAGGTGATTCCATGTCCCTGGTATTTAAATCTATTACAGGCTATATTAAGATCCAAACCATGTGCTTCTGGTCATATATTTAGTCATTCAACAAACCTGTTTTCTCACACATTTGTATTTGTTTTGTTATTTTTGAATGAGGGGGGGGGGGGGGGCTGTTACCCACAGGCTGTCACTCAAAAGGAAAACATAGAGGGTTAGAGAATGACAGAATAGATGGACAGTTAGAACGGGTCAGAGTCAGAGAGGAAGTGTATTAGAGAGAATCAAATGATGGAGGTAGAATGAGGAAGTGTGTGTCACTGTGAGTGTGTCACTGTGAGTGTGTCACTGTGAGTGTGTGTGTCACTGTGAGTGTGTCACTGTGAGTGTGTCACTGTGAGTGTGTCACTGTGAGTGTGTCACTGTGTGTGTGTCACTGTGAGTGTGTCACTGTGAGTGTGTCACTGTGAGTGTGTCACTGTGAGTGTGTCACTGTGTGTGTGTCACTGTGAGTGTGTCACTGTGAGTGTGTGTGTCACTGTGTGTGTGTGTCACTGTGAGTGTGTCACTGTGAGTGTGTCACTGTGTGTGTGTCACTGTGAGTGTGTCACTGTGTGTGTGTGTGTCACTGTGTGTGTGTGTGTCACTGTGAGTGTGTGTGTCACTGTGTGTGTCACTGTGTGTGTGTCACTGTGTGTGTGTCACTGTGAGTGTGTCACTGTGAGTGTGTCACTGTGAGTGTGTCACTGTGAGTGTGTCACTGGGAGTGTGTCACTGTGAGTGTGTCACTGTGTGTGTGTCACTGTGTGTGTGTGTGTCACTGTGTGTGTCACTGTGTGTGTGTCACTGTGAGTGTGTGTCACTGTGAGTGTGTCACTGTGAGTGTGTCACTGTGTGTGTGTCACTGTGTGTGTGTCACTGTGAGTGTGTCACTGTGAGTGTGTCACTGTGAGTGTGTCACTGTGTGTGTGTCACTGTGTGTGTGTCACTGTGTGTGTGTGTGTGTCACTGTGAGTGTGTGTGTCACTGTGTGTGTGTCACTGTGTGTGTCACTGTGTGTGTGTCACTGTGTGTGTGTCACTGTGAGTGTGTCACTGTGAGTGTGTCACTGTGAGTGTGTCACTGTGAGTGTGTCACTGTGTGTGTGTCACTGTGTGTGTGTCACTGTGAGTGTGTGTGTCACTGTGTGTGTCACTGTGTGTGTGTCACTGTGTGTGTGTGTGTCACTGTGAGTGTGTGTGTCACTGTGAGTGTGTGTGTCACTGTGTGTGTGTGTGTCACTGTGTGTGTGTGTGTCACTGTGAGTGTGTGTGTCACTGTGAGTGTGTGTGTCACTGTGAGTGTGTGTGTCACTGTGTGTGTCACTGTGTGTGTGTCACTGTGAGTGTGTGTGTCACTGTGAGTGTGTGTGTCACTGTGAGTGTGTGTGTCACTGTGTGTGTGTCACTGTGAGTGTGTGTCACTGTGAGTGTGTGTGTCACTGTGTGTGTGTGTCACTGTGAGTGTGTCACTGTGAGTGTGTGTGTCACTGTGTGTGTGTGTCACTGTGAGTGTGTGTGTCACTGTGTGTGTGTGTCACTGTGAGTGTGTGTGTCACTGTGTGTGTGTGTGTCACTGTGTGTGTGTCACTGTGAGTGTGTGTGTCACTGTGAGTGTGTGTGTCACTGTGTGTGTGTGTCACTGTGAGTGTGTCACTGTGAGTGTGTGTGTGTCATTGTGTGTGTGTGTCACTGTGAGTGTGTCACTGTGTGTGTGTGTCACTGTGAGTGTGTCACTGTGAGTGTGTGTGTCACTGTGTGTGTGTGCCACTGTGAGTGTGTGTGTCACTGTGAGTGTGTGTGTCACTGTGAGTGTGTGTGTCACTGTGAGTGTGTGTCACTGTGTGTGTGTCACTGTGAGTGTGTGTGTCACTGTGAGTGTGTCACTGTGTGTGTGTGTGTCACTGTGTGTGTGTGTCACTGTGTGTGTGTGTGTGTCACTGTGTGTGTGTCACTGTGTGTGTGTCACTGTGAGTGTGTCACTGTGAGTGTGTCACTGTGTGTGTGTGTGTCACTGTGTGTGTGTCACTGTGTGTGTGTGTGTCACTGTGTGTGTGTCACTGTGTGTGTGTGTGTCACTGTGTGTGTGTGTGTCACTGTGTGTGTGTCACTGTGTGTGTGTGTGTCACTGTGTGTGTGTCACTGTGTGTGTGTCACTGTGTGTGTGTCACTGTGTGTGTGTGTGTGTCACTGTGTGTGTGTGTGTGTGTGTGTCACTGTGTGTGTGTGTCACTGTGTGTGTGTCACTGTGTGTGTGTGTGTCACTGTGTGTGTGTGTGTCACTGTGTGTGTGTGTGTGTCACTGTGTGTGTGTGTCACTGTGTGTGTGTCACTGTGTGTGTGTCACTGTGTGTGTGTGTCACTGTGTGTGTGTCACTGTGTGTGTGTCACTGTGTGTGTGTGTGTCACTGTGTGTGTGTCACTGTGTGTGTGTCACTGTGAGTGTGTGTGTCACTGTGTGTGTGTCACTGTGTGTGTAAGTAAATATTACAGATTTCATATTACTGTACTGATTCATTAAACATTTGTTTATATTGATGTCACAAATGTATCATTTGTACAGTTCTTTATTAAACATAGTTATTTCAACATTTCTGAACATTTAAATACAGCGTTATGGAATTAAACTCTTGAAGTGTTTACATGCTCAATGAAAATAACTATCAAATAACAATGAAACATTCTAATGGGTGGATGTCATCTTACAAACCATACGATTTGGTTCATGTTTGCCATCAAATGCTGAACATAAATAAGTTCCCCAATTAGAGGCAATGTGGCGCAGCTGTCTCTAATTGGGGACCAATTCCAAAACTGAAACAGAGATTTCTGGACACCAAACCTGAAAACCATAATGGTTTCCAGAGACCTCTCTGAACATAAACCTTACAATTGTGATCCTTGCTTTGTAAGTACAGAACTTTGGTGTGATAATAAAATACATATCTGACCTATGGATCCTGGTCAAAAGTAATGCACTATATATGGAATAGGTTCCCAAATGACACCCTATATAGTGCACTACGTTTTACCAGAGCGCTAATATGGTCATATTTTGGGACACAGTCTCACTCACAGAAAGCCATCCTCAGGGAGATGTTGAGAGTGATTTGTAGAACACACATCATTCCAAAACACACTGCAGCCAGTCTGTAGAGTCTTGGTCTTCCATCTGCAAAGGAACAGGCACACACACACACACACACACACACACACACACACACACACACACACACACACACACACACACACACACACACACACACACACACACACACACACACACACACACACACACACACACACACACACACACACACCATCATCACTAATGATTCAGATTAAGATTAAAACAGAACACACATACAGTAGGAAGCTACTGTATGAAGAAATTACACAATATTGCTGTAGCATGATTTAAAGAGGCAATCTGCGATTGCTATATCAATTTCTTTAACATACAATTAAATTAATCATATTTACCTAATTGATTCTTGAAAAATGTAATTTAGAAATGCCTCATGAGCTTAGTTTGACTGTCTAACCCCATCATAACCCTTATATATATATATATATATATATATATATATATATATACAGTATATGTGTTTGTGTGTATTTATTTAACCTTTATTGAACTAGGCAAGTCAGTCGAGAATAAATTATTTTTTTACAATGACGGCCAACCCCGGCCACACCCTCCCCTAACCCGGACGACGCTGGGCCAATTGTGCCGCCCTATGGGACTCCCGATCAAGGCTCTATCCACCAATAAGAAGGCTGTAGGTG
>JAKYLM010000198.1:0-83969 GCA_023634145.1 Thymallus thymallus | reverse complement strand
GATTTGTCAGCAGAACATCCACTGAGGTTGACTCTGTGACGTCACAACACATCTTGTTCTTCTGGAAGTCTAGGGGCAGTCGGCATTCATCCAGACCATCAAAGATGAACAGAACTTTGTACTTGTCGTAGTTGGAGATTCTTGATTCTTTGGTTTCCATTGAGAAGTGATTGAGAAGTTCAATCAAAGTGTGTTTTTCCCCTTTCATCAAATTCAGCTCCCGAAAAGGGAATGAAAATACAAATTGGACATCCTGATTTGCTTTTCCTTCAGCCCAGTCCAGAATGAACTTCTGCACAGAGACTGTTTTTCCAATGCCAGCGACTCCCTTTGTCAGCACAGTTCTGATAAGTTTGTCTTGTCCAGCTAAGGACAAGGGTTTGAAGATGTCGTTACATTTGATTGCAGTCTCTGGTCTGGCTTGTTTCCTGGTTGTTGTCTCAATCTGTCTCAACTCATGTTCATTATTGACCTCTCCTGTTCTACCCTCTGTGATGTAGAGCTCTGTGTAGATCTTATTGAGAAGTGTTGGGTTTCCTTGTTTAGCGATCCCCTCAAATACACATTGAAACTTTTTCTTTAGATTAGATTTGAGTTCACGTTGGCAAATCACAGCAAGCTCATCTGAATGAAGAAATAACACAGAGGATATTAATATTACGTCTGATTTAATGCCTACAGTACTGTAGGACTGTGTTATAAAGTTTACAATTGTAATAATTAATTATCTTAACTGTCTGTATAAATGTGTAAATGTTTTCATAATGCATTACACACTGGTGTGACTGATTTATATAATTATTGGTATTATTGATGGTATTATTAATGTTGTCTCTCTCTGTCTCTCCTCTTCTCTCTGTCTAAATGAATCAACACAACACATCCCTGCTGCTACTTGATGAGGTCACTAGGTGTTGTGTTAAGGCTGCTACAATATCATTGAGTTACACAGCTACTTTAGCTGTACTTTAGCTACAGCTTTTAAATGTTTCTTATAAAACAGCATTCAACATGAGGCAGACAGCTCTTACTTTTCTCCAGTGTGTCAGCAAGCTCCTTCTGGTTCATTTTCCTCAGGACGTGCAGTGTGATCTTCAGAGCCCCCTCTCTGGCACTGCTCTCCTGCTTCTCATCTACAGCATCCACCACTTCCTTATCCTGCTTCTGACTCTCAAAGCCTTGTGGGAGTTCTGGACTAAGAATCCTCTTGAACATCTTCAGCTCGTTCTTCACAAATGTCATAATATTCTCTTCAAGCAACTGAAATAAATAAAGTAAATAAGTTAAGCAAGAGAATAAATGCTTTCTCACTAACATATTAATGAATGATTGACAGATCAACTTGAGGTAAACAAAAACAAATGTACATAACAGGACCACATACACTGAATATGGAGGCCAGGTCTGTTTGATGACTCTGGGAAGACTGACCACTGAGAATCTCTGACTCTGATCTCTCCTGTTGGTTTCTGTGGACAAAACATCCAAGGAGTGTACACACACACACACACACACACACGCACACGGAGGGAATGTTGTGTTTGTTAAATATTGTTGTAGGACTATGAAAATGGAAAAAAGGATTAGCCTATGGATTATGAAAACAACCAAAATAAATGGTAAAATGGGAGAGGAGAAATGACTAGAGACAGTGATGTTTAACTCACTGACCATGACCCATGAGTTCTTCTTACCTTTGTTCAGTAGAAAAGTCTCCCTCTCTAAACTCTATAGGATGTTCCATAGACCGGTCACTCTTCATGGACACACAGCTGGGTACAGGGGAGGCTGGTCTCTCCTGCTTGATTGGACTTCAACACAACAGAGACAAACATTACGTCTCTCATCTATAAAATTATCTTTTATTGTTTAAAGAAATGATGACAGAGATAGGTTTAAATAGATATAGATATAAATCGTTTTTTATGTATTTATAATTAACTAAATGTATGGTGTTTCTGGTTTATGTCAGCTTCATTGTTTGTTGTGCTATAAATGGTTATTTTATGGTTCTAAGTGGTAAAATGAACTAGAACATTTTATATTTAGTAATTCTGAGTAATTACTACTTTAGTAAAGAATGACACTTTATTCAGTTCTACTGCAGTTACTAAATAAATCCAATAGATGACATCATAAGACCACAAATGACATTTCAGACGATTAGTTTAGTTTTCTCCCAGGATGCACCACCACTTCCCCTTCACAGGAAAACTCCTGCTCCTACTTTGTTCTGTCCCTTTCCACACTGCTAACGCAAGAGGAAGGACTGAAAAAGCATTTAACAGATTACTGTGAAGTAATATAATGGTGATTCATGTTGACTATTACCTGTTTTTATGATCATGTTTTGAAATGATACTTCATTACTATAATGATTATCAATAAGCCTTAACATTAATTCAGTCACCTCTGGTGGAGAGAAACGTATTTTCCTGGTACATTCATTGTCAAATTCATCAACCATCATGGAGGGGCATGTTGAGGTACATTTTCTAACCCAGAGTTGCATGATGTAATTTATTTAGCAATTAAAAGTTATTATTATTTCTTGATATCAGTCTCAAACCTTCCCCATCTATCCCAGCCGATTGCTGGACTTTCACATAGAGGTTACTACTGTAGGTCACCCAGTTCAACTGGACTTTCACATAGAGGTTACTACTATAGGTCACCCAGTTCAACTGGACTTTCACATAGAGGTTACTACTGTAGGTCACCCAGTTCAACTGGACTTTCACATAGAGGTTACTACTGTAGGTCTCCCAGTTCAACTGGACTTTCACATAGAGGTTACTACTGTAGGTCACCCAGTTCAACTGGACTTTCACATAGAGGTTACTACTGTAGGTCACCCAGTTCAAACCACATTTGAAACATAAAACAAATGTGGTTTGTTCATCAAGTGTTCTGATTGCAATAATAAATATAAACCATTTAATAACAAACAAACAAAAACATCAAAACACTTTGACAGGTTTTAATTAACAAAATAATCTAAATGCTATTTAGTACTATAATGGTATTTACTGACATAATATTATTACTAAAATAGTTTCTAAAAGTGTTCTAGGCTACCCTACCCTAGAATTAGGGTTAAGGGTTAAGGGTTAGGGTTAAGTCTAAAATAGGTTATACGTAGGGTTAGAGTTTCTGTATAGTACTTTGTAATATCTGCTGATGTAAAAAGGCCTTTATAAATACATTTGATTGATTGATTGTTAGGTTTAGGGTTTTTAAGGCAAAGAACAGTATGGGTGTATAGCTCTCTTGCTCCTCCCTGTGGCCTTCTGTGGTACTACATACCTCATTCACGACACCTGCTAATATAAAGTAGCAACTGTGTCAGATCTACAAATCAATGAGCTACACCTATCCATCTGGTTTATAACTCAGTGAACCTGCACAGCATTCACTCAATTTGATGCGAATAACCAAAATAAATGGTAAAATGGGAGGAAAAAATGACTAGAGACAGTGTTGTTTAACTCACTGACCATGACCCATGAGTTCTTCTTACCTTTGTTCAGTAGAAAAGTCTCCCTCTCTAAACTCTATAGGATGTTCCATAGACCGGTCACTCTTCATGGACACACAGCTGGGTACAGGGGAGGCTGGTCTCTCCTGCTTGATTGGACTTCAACACAACAGAGACAAACATTACGTCTCTCATCTACTCTGAGCTCAGATGGGGAAACATAAGAAGAGTTTCATTCCAAAACACTATATATCCATTTTCAGAAATGTTAGTAAATTATCTTTTAATGTTAAAAGAAATTATGACAGAGATAGGTGTGTTTTTTCACTATTTAATGGGATTGTTCAATGACAGATATGTCTTTGTTTAAAATCTATCACTTGATGGTTTCATTTCAGAGAGACAAATAGTTAATCAGTACATGAAATAATCATGTTTTTTTGCTAAATGCTATAAATATATATATATATATATATATATATATATATATATATGCTATACTGTTAGGTTTTAATAAGTAGTACTGTTAGGTTTTACACAGTAATACTATATATCTGCCTCACTCTCAGAGCAGTAAGTAGTACAATTAGGTTTTACACAGTAATAATATATATCTTCCTCACTCTCAGAGCAATAAGTAGTACTGTTAGGTTTTACACAGTAATAAAATATATCTGCCTCACTCTCAGAGCAATAAGTAGTACTGTTAGGTTTTACACAGTAATAATATATATCTGCCTCACTCTCAGAGTAATAAGTAGTACTGTTAGGTTTTACACAGTAATAATATATATCTGCCTCACTCGCAGAGCAATAAGTAGTACTGTTAGGTTTTACACAGTAATAATATATATCTGCCTCACTCTCAGAGCAATAAGTAGTACTGTTAGGTTTTACAGTAATAATATATATCTGCCTCACTCTCAGAGCAATAAATAGTACTGTTAGGTTTTACACAGTAATAATATATATATCTACCTCACTCTCAGAGCAATAAGTAGTACTGTTAGGTTTTACACAGTAATAATATATATCTGACTCACTCTCAGAGCAATAAGTAGTACTGTTGACTCTTGACAAAGATGTCTGTATAATAATTATGTAATTATGTAATATGTATAATATTGGATTTAGGTATATGCGACATGGGAAGCCACTCAGTGGTGAGATTTGCGTGATGGGTTTTCTATCGCTCATTTGCACGTCACGTCAATAAACCTTGTCGGAGTGGGAGCCCTGATTCTAGTTTGTTAGAGAGACAGGCTACTGCTTGGGAAGGTTCACCTAGGGAGCCATACAAGCTAGAACCACCACTGATGTTGGTGATTCCTAGTTAATCATTCCATGACTTTTAACACACTATCTATGTTATCTATCTCTTCTGCTTTTGACAATGATGTCTGTATAATCATTATGCATAATAAGTATTGGTGATTCAATAGCCTAGTTAATCATTCCATGACTTTTAACACACTATGTTTTGCTCAGTCTGACAGTTACCCAGAACTATCAGAGGCTCTTCTCTTGTTGCTGCTGCTGATGACAACTGCATGTAAGTTGTTGTTCTACATCATAATGATGTCTGATAGCATTTTGTCAAATCAACTCCTGCTTATTTCTGAAGATTAACTCAGGTTTTCACCCATCATCTAATGAGTTGGAGCTTTGTCTCCATGGCCACCAGTGTGTTTGTATATAATGAAGATAATAGTAATAATAATAATAATTAATTACACACATTACATTGTGGATAGATAGTACTCAGACATCTGTAGTGTTTACAGTAATGACTATTACCCATCATGAGCTGTTTTAATCCCACCCCTCTGCTACTCTCAGCCCCGCCCACCTATCTCCGTAGACCATCCTCTGTTGATTTCCACGTAACATATATTTTTCAACTGTACAGTGATGCATTTTTAACCTTTCTAGTTGCTTAGTAACCACAGACTGTAAATTAAAGATACATATTCATCATTCATCTCACCTCTTAACTTTGATGTCATGTTCCTCAGAGAGACTCATTTTAGAAGCAGGGCCCCCCTCCTCTCTCTCCCCAGAGAGACTAATTTTAGAGGCAGGGCCCCCCTCCTCTCTCTCCCCAGAGAGACTCATTTTAGAGGCAGGGCCCCCCTCCTCTCTCTCAGAGGCCAGGTCTGTTTGATGGTTCTGGGAAGACTGGCCACTGAGAATCTCTGACTCTGATCTCTCCTGTTGGTTTCTGTGGACAAAACATCCAAGGAGTGTACACACACACACACACACACACACACACACAGACAGAGGGGAATGTTGTGTTTGTTAAATATTGTTGTAGGACTATGAAAATGGAAAAAAGGATTAGCCTATGGATTATGAAAACAACCAAAATAAATGTGAAATTGGGAGAGGAGAAATGACTGGAGACAGTGTTGTTTAACTCACTGACCATGACCCATGAGTTCTTCTTACCTTTGTTCAGTAGAAAAGTCTCCCTCTCTAAACACTATAGGACGACTAATAGACCAGTCACTCTTCATGGACACACAGCTGGGTACAGGGGAGGCTGGTCTCTCCTGCTTGATTGGACTTCAACACAACAGAGACAAACATTACGTCTCTCATCTACTCTGAGCTCAGATGGGGAAACATAAGAAGAGTTTCATTCCAAAACACTATATATCCATTTTCAGAAATGTTGGTAAATGATCTTTTATTGTTTAACCCTCCCGTTGTCCTGGTATTCTGTGCACACGCCGTGGCCTCCGGGTCGAAGTGTCCCGCTAGTCTGGCTCTGGCTGTGGCTGTCAGCGTACACGCCGTGGCCTCCGGGTCGAAGTGTCCCGCTAGTCTGGCTCTGGCTGTGGCTGTCAGCGTACACGCCGTGGCCTCCGGGTCGAAGTGTCCCGCTAGTCTGGCTCTGGCTGTGGCTGTCAGCGTACACGCCGTGGCCTCCGGGTCGAAGTGTCCCGCTAGTCTGGCTCTGGCTGTGGCTGTCAGCGTACACGCCGTGGCCTCCGGGTCGAAGTGTCCCGCTAGTCTGGCTCTGGCTGTGGCTGTCAGCGTACACGCCGTGGCCTCCGGGTCGAAGTGTCCCGCTAGTCTGGCTCTGGCTGTGGCTGTCAGCGTACACGCCGTGGCCTCCGGGTCGAAGTGTCCCGCTAGTCTGGCTCTGGCTGTGGCTGTCAGCGTACACGCCGTGGCCTCCGGGTCCAAGTGTCCCGCTATTCTGACTAAAGGCCGAATTGGAACAGGAGGGACAGTAGGCGTGTGAACAGCCTTTGCAGATGTATTTGTTACACCTGGAGCACGTAGTGTGTGTTTTACAGTCCTTCTTCGTCGGGCAGACCTGACACCTCTTCCTCTTACTTGCTTGCAGATGAGCGGTGGCTGTGGCTGGGGCTGGGGCTGCTGCTGGGGCGGACGGCTCCTGAGGGGGTGGACGAAGTGACGTGCTTTGTTGAAGGGCTTTGACGAGTGCCGCGGAGGCTTCGGTGCGAGGGAGTCGGGCCCTTCTTTGGATGAAGGGAGTGACGAGCGCCTTCCCCAGCTGCTCGAGGAACACCCTCCTCTTGTTGCGCTTACCGGGCATCCAAGTGGGGTTGATTTCTCTCCATATGACAAAGGCGTTGTAGGAGGAAACGTCGAGGATGTTGTGGAAGACGACCAGGGGCCATCGGGCGGTCATCCTCCTGCAGCTGTAGGTTCCAATGACCTTATCTAGGTTGTCGACCCCTCCTTTGTTGCTGTTGTAGTCTAGGATGATGGCGGGCTTCTTGTCGTGGCGCCGGCTAACGTGAGCCCGGGCGGCGTGCAGAGTGCTGAGGAGTAACACGTTCTTGTTCTTCTTTGGGACGTACGACACTAGAGCTGTGGTGGGCGTGAAGGCGAACTTGGAGGAGAAGAGGCTCCTCTTCTCGCTGTCCTTGGAGGCGACGAGCAGCGCGGGCGGTAGCTCGGGCTTGTTCTTTCTGACGGTGCCGACCAGGGTGACGTCCCTCCTCAGCAGGAGCTGGCGCGCGAGTTCGTAGGAGGTGAAGAAATTGTCGCAGGTGACGGTGTGACCCCTGCCGAGTCCCTGCGTCAACTCGAGCACGACTCGCATCCCCTGGTTCTTCTCGGGGCCTCCGGCGGCGGCGGCGGGCTTGCCGGTGTAGACTTGCATCTTCCAGGCGTAGCTGGATTTGGAGTCGCAGGCCACCCAGGACTTGATGCCGTATTTGGCCGGCTTGCTGGGAATGTACTGACGGAAAGGACAGCGCCCTCTGAAGGGGACCAGTTGCTCGTCCACCGTCACGTCGGGCCCGGGGTTGTAGAGGAGCGGCAGCCGCTCGACCCACTTGTCCCAGACCTCTCTGACGGCGGCCAGTTTGTCCGAGGCTCGCCTGGCGGGCCTGGTCCGCCGGTCGTCGAATCGAAGGAGTCTCGAGTAAGCGTGAAAGACTTTGAGCGGCATGGTAGCGCGGAAAATGGTCCTCCCGCTCTCGGCGTCCCACAGAGAAGCGGCGGCCTCGCCTCGGGACCTGTACACTCCGGCTAGGATGAGCAGCCCTATGTAGGCGCGCAGGTCGGTGGCGTCCATCCCCTTCCAGCAGCCGCCGTCGCCGCCGCCGCCGTCTCCGCCGTATTTTCGAAAGCCCTCCAGATTGGTCATGTCTAGGATGATGTCTTCTATCTCGGGTGTGACAAACAGGCGGAACGTCGAGAGGATGTCGCTGGCCTGGCCAAGGGCGTGCTCCGTAGGCCCCGGCCTCATCTGCGGCGGCGGCCTATTATTATATTGTGAAGCCCCGCCGCCCCGATTGCCGTCGTAGTCGTCGTCGTTGTAGTCGTCGTCGTAGTCGCAGCAGGGCACCGAGGACCATTCGATTTGGCCGTTTCTCGACACGAAAGTCTCTCTTTCCACTCGAGGGATGTCATGTTGTTGTTGTTGGTGTTGGTGTTGTTGGTGTTGTCGTCGGCGGCGGCGGAGGCTGCGGTCACCTCGCTCTGCTTCTGCTTCTTCGTCTCGCTCTGCTTCTGCTTCTTCGTCTCGCTCTGCTTCTGCTTCTTCGTCTCGTTCTTCTAAGGCTCCTCGTTCTCCTTCTTCTAACCCTTGGGCAGTGTCGTCGTCGTCGTCGTCGTCGTCGTCGTCGTCGTCGTCTGCCGGGTTGTATTCCTCACAATCTTCTTCTTCTGACGCCTCCTCAGCTTCCTCCTCTTCGTCGCAGTCAAACTCTTCTTGGGAAAATATCTGTTCTATGACCTGTTTGGCGGTGAAACTACGACGAGGAACACTCATGGCTTATTAGGCACCTAACCTAGGCTTGGGGAACCCCCCCTCCAAAGACCTCTCACCACGTCGGGACGTGTCTCGATGTTGCGGTGTCCTGCCGCCGCCGCCTCAGGCCTCTGCGGCTGCTGCTGCTGCTGCTGCAATATTTTATTAGTAGTATCTTGTTGTTTCCCTGCCTGCCTGCCCTGGGTCGTTTTGACCCTGACCTGGGCCGTTCTGACCCTCCTCAGAGGACAGGGGCCCCCGGCTGGGTTGGCCGCCACCACTCTCTCTAGCTAGCTAACACATTGCCTGCCTGCCCTGGGTCGTTTTGACCCTGACCTGGGCCGTTCTGACCCTCCTCAGAGGACAGGGGCCCCCGGCTGGGTTGGCCGCCACCACTCTCTCTAGCTAGCTAACACATTGCCTGCCTGCCCTGGGTCGTTTTGACCCTGACCTGGGCCGTTCTGACCCTCCTCAGAGGACAGGGGCCCCCGGCTGGGTTGGCCGCCACCACTCTCTCTAGCTAGCTAACACATTGCCTGCCTGCCCTGGGTCGTTTTGACCCTGACCTGGGCCGTTCTGACCCTCCTCAGAGGACAGGGGCCCCCGGCTGGGTTGGCCGCCACCACTCTCTCTAGCTAGCTAACACATTGCCTGCCTGCCCTGGGTCGTTTTGACCCTGACCTGGGCCGTTCTGACCCTCCTCAGAGGACAGGGGCCCCCGGCTGGGTTGGCCGCCACCACTCTCTCTAGCTAGCTAACACATTGCCTGCCTGCCTGCCCTGGGTCGGTTTGACCCTGACCTGGGTCCTTATGACCCTCAGAGGACAGGGCCCCGGCTGGGTTGGCAGCTCCACAACCCGCACCGCCACCACCACCACCACCACCACCACCACAGCCGGGAGGACAACGGGTTATGCTTGACTAAAGGGATACGGGGGTGGGGCCCAGTGTTCACAGTCAAAGTAAAATTATTCTCAGTAGAAATAGGAGGAGAACCTTTTTTTTTTGCAAAGAAAACTAAACAAAACCAAAGAAAAGAAAGATAATAATACTATTATATAACAATACACTGCAGACTCCCTGGACTGGACCTGTGTATATCTATCACACAATAATACAACAACACCAACAACATGTATTCTCTGTCTAACGTCCTTCAGCAGCAGCGGCGGCAGCAGCGGCGGCAGCAGCAGCAGCAGCAGCAGCAGCAGCAGCAGCAGCAGCAGCAGCAGCAGCAGCAGCAGCAGCAGCAGCAGCAGCAGCAGCAGCAGCAGCAGCAGCAGCAGCAGCAGCAGCGGCTGCTAGAGAGGCGAAAGAGGCAGTGCCCCAGGGAACAGAGTAGTCGGCAGCTCGATCCGCTGCTTGTCAAGTGCCTCAGGGTCATGGGAATGTCCCAGTGTGCCGGCTTCTTTGTTGACGAACCCCAGCAGATGAGCTTCACCCGTTTCATCCGCATGCCTTTGGACAGGTACGAGGCCCTAGGGGATGTCTTTGTCGGGCGGTACGCACAACTGCTCGACAGGATCGAGGCTCTGTGTGCCAGCGCCTTCTCCATGCTCCTCCTCGATGATGGTGATGGTGATGACGATGACTTCAAGCCACCTGCCACGCCGGGCGCCTCAGACATCGATGAGCCTGAGCGAAATAGTCTTTCCCTGCTGCTGCTGAGGCCCAAAAGTTCAACGCGTGTGCCTGGCAACGACGACGACGACGACGACGACGACGACGCAGAGTCCTTTGTTGGTGTTGTCGACGATGAGGAGCCTCCCGTGCCTCGCAGTACCAATGCTGCTGCTGCTGCTGCTGCTGCTGCTGCTACCGCTGCTGCTGTTGCTCCTCTACCACTACGACGACGCGCAGCAGCAGCAGGCAACTCGGACACCAACAACAAATCCCCCTTGATACTACCGCGCAGAGACTTTGTCAATCCTCTACTACGACGACGACGACGACGACGCGCAGCAGCAGCAGCAGCAGCAGGCAACTCTGACAGGAACAACAACAACAACAACAAATCCCCTTTGATACCGTGCAGAGACTTGGTCAATGTGTCTTTGGACGAGAACGGTCAGATGCTAGACGTCTGCCACCACCGGGTTGGCGAGTGCTCCCTGTTCTCTTGGGGGCCTGAGGAGGAGGAGGAGAAGAAGAAGAAGAAGAAAAAGGACCACCGCCACCACCACGACGACGACGACGACGACGACGACGACAGCCCGTACTTTATCAAGGATACTCAGCAGCAGATGTAGCGTTTCCTATCCTCCCTCTACACTACTGGCTTCAGCGTCAAACAACACAGACGACACACTTGTCTTTCTAGGTGTCCTTCCTTCGGTGACAATTACCACCCAGCCGCCGCGCCGCCCATGGCCTAATAGGAAGATGGGCATCGTGATGGGGGTGTGGGGGGGGGACCCGGCTCCGCAAACCCATGGACATTGTGTCTACTTTCAACTACACCTATGTTGTTTTCAGCCAACTCTGTCGCATTTATGTCACACCATGTACCTTGTTCTACAATAAAGAAATAAAGAAAAGTCGAGTGGTTTCTCTCTCTTTTTATAACAACAACAACAACCTTACACGTTCGCTTTTGACACTTACTTTATTATTTGCCATACATACATACATACATACATACATACATACATACATACATGTAAGACAACAAGCCTACTAAACGGCTCCAGTGACTACCACTCTCTCTAACAAGTTAGCAGCCATGTGTGTTAGCCCAGGGTTGACACTCTAACATGGCAGGGTCATCCTGACCCAGACAGGGCAACGGGAGGGTTATCTACACCCTCTCCTGCTCCTCTCCACAGCTGTCCTATACAGACATCTAGTGGGCCCACAAGGTAATAGGTGCACCAAAAACAAACCAACTTGACACGGATAAAGGCCCAGGCTGCTTCCCCGGCCGGTGTCCTGTGATTTTGGAACAAGTTGTCTGTAAGAGGTTGTCCGTGAAAGAACAGTTGAATGCAAGCTAGATTAGGCTTCTTTGAGCCTCGCGCTCATCGTGAGCACATTTTACCTCTGTGTGCTTGTTTGTGTGCATTCTCATCATCTCCCCCTAGCGTTCCTTTAGTGTCCTGAGCTATTCTGGCCTAGGTAATGGTGGCCGCAATGATCTGCCACAGTGTATAATGGCTATGCTATTTGGGATACGATAGTAATGACAGCGAGACAGACCTAAGGGGTAGCTAAACATAGTCAATGAAATGAGAGACACAGACGGGTTCAATGGCCTTTCTCAGTTGTTAGTTTTTATTCTGTTTCATTGCCATAATACATCTCAGTTGTTAGTTTTTATTCTGTTTCATTGCCATAATACATTCTGTAAGGGGCAGTGGAGTGGGGTGGAGAGGGGTTTGGGATTAGAGATGTGGCTCGGCTATTGCTAGATCCAGGTCCAGGGTCCAGACAATCTCGTGGGGTTGGTTGTTTCCGAAGATGGCTGTTGCCCCTGTCATCTTCTTTACTTTTAGGCTTCTGATGCGTGGACGACGACTCGCTGGGGTGCTGCAAATTGCACTTGTCTCGCGGGATAGTCCGACAAGCTTTTCACTGAGGGGTCGACGTAGCACGCGAGCATGGCTAACAGAGAGTCGAGATGGTGGTAGTGCGTCAACTCTAGGTAAATGGGTCTTGTGAAGGAAATGTCCTTGGGTCCAATCGTTACATCGACTCCGTCGAGGCTGACGGATTTCACGTTGACACGGGCCAGAGTTTCCTTCTCGTGATCTGTCAGGGTCCTGTTCTTCAACAGGAGGCAGTTGTACCACAAGGCGGCCATTGTGTTAGTCGATTCTGTGGGTGATCCTGGTGTAGATTGCGAGTCGCCAGGGAGGATAGTATAGGAGGTCTGCTTCGGTTATCCGAGGTGGGTTTGACGGACGAGAGTGAGGAGCGAGTTGTTGTCAGAGTGACCGACTGGGCCCGAGTGTGCTGTGCCGATATAGGAGGAGGAGGAGGAGGAGGAGCGCTCAGGGACACTCGTTCTCGAGCTTAATCCGTATATAGTTCCTCATGCGGTCCCGGTGAAACTCGTCTAGACATCTAGATATTGAGGGGTCTAACCGAATGATCCTCCATCGGAACCTTTCGGTATTGGCTGCGAGCCGGGTCCAATATGACGAGCGTGCCTCCCTGGAGTCTTCCGACATGGATACGAACTGTACCTGGGCTATGGGGTTGCTGAAATGTACACTGTGGCGTTGTTTTTTCTTGATGTTTTTCTCATTCACAATCGTCTCCACTTGATCCTGGCCCCGGACCCCGTCACGTCTACTACGTCTGCCACGGCGTCTGCGTCGCGGACGAGTGGCTTTCATCGAACACTCGTTTAGCATGTGGCACAGGGCATCGCCTTGGGATGCGGTGGAGGTTTGGACCGTCTCAGTCGATAGCTGGTGATTGTCGTGCTCCTTCTGCCCAGAGTACAATCTCACCGTAACTGGTCTGCGTGTAGCGATATTGGACTCGTGAGACATCATGTATGCCGTTTTGAAAACCCTTTGACTCGTTTCTAGGCCAGGCTGATTATATACTCTGGCCTCTATGGGATAAGTGTGCGTGTGTGGGTGTGTATACAGTTAGGGAGTGTGAGATGTGTTAATGTGTGCCACTTGCATGTAAATATATAATTCGCTCGCCACTGCACCTTTAAGCCTCTGGTGAATAAATGTCTGGGAGAGTCTACCACTGTCATATACACGACGCTTCTCTGCTTGTTGTAGAGAGGTGAGGTGAAGTGAAGTGAGTGAAGCGCGTCCCTCCCTTATATGTACCTGTCAACTGTACGGTTTCACATTAACCTTAAACCTGTAGAGGTTTTCTATGTTCCTATTGATAGTCTTTTTCTTTTACACTCTTGAACCTGTGTCAATAAAAGATAAACCAGAGTCTGAGACAATCTGTTCCTTGTCTTTTATTCACATACATAGCAAATGTTGATACACCACATATACATCTATATAGCTGTGATCGGTGAGGAAACACACACAGGAGGATGTACTCTGATATTTGGACACTTGTTCCCTGTTGTGTCCAAAGTGTACTGTTCAGGTAAAACAACTGACTATAAAAAAGAATAATAAAGACAACATGTATTAGGTTACAACTCATTGTAAATGGACATAGAGGCTATCCGGAGAGGGAATACTTCAACATTGTTTGCATGTCGTCCGAAGCCACATGGGTCTTGTAGACAGCTTTGTGTGTTGGCAATGCAGCTCTTGACACAGGGTACCATAAAACACCCAACACACTCAGGGTTCCTTGAAAATATTACAATAGCCTAGCCATACCGAACTACCCATGGTGTCCGGCGGTATACCCTGGGCCTGTCAGCCTGTAGGGGAGTGAGGGTTGGGGTTCGGTCGAGCTCTACGCTCCCGAATGTTTCTTAGCTCAAACAGAGGTGGAGATGACATAGAGGATGGAGTTCCTTACATGAAGCCGGATTGCGAACTGTAAGGGTTGATGTTTCTGCTAATGTAGTCTCGAGCTGAGGGGGGTATGGTCACCACCTCGGGGATGTCTCTCTGACAATCAACCGGGATCCTTTCATGCTTCCCCTTTAGGATGGTAGAAGTCAGCACCATGGTCACCACGTACATGAGGTAGATTATGATATTGAACACGGCGATAGCGCACTCCATGTTATGCAACCTCTGCTGGTTGCTGATCAGAGGTCGGTAAAGCAGCTCCATGCAGCCCGCGATCACAGCCATGAACAGCTCAATGTTCATCATGATGAGGCACGTAAGCACGGTCCTGGTGCTCTTGGTAGACTCCGGACCCCCGTGGGGGGCCTCGGAGTCGTCCAGTTTCCTTTTGCTCTTGGCTGCGAAGTAGCTGAGTACTATGCTCACCACCATGGCCAGGCACCCCAGAGTGATGAGGGCTATCCCCGCGTGGATGTAGGCGTACTCGTATTCGGGTCTGCCTTCGGAAGGAGGCGACCCGGTGGAGGCTGTGTCCAGACAGCCCGGGGTCCTCGTGCCGTGCCTGTTGTCGATGAAGTAAAGAACGTTGTTGGGAATGGTGAGAAAGCCCACGATGAGAGAGGTGATGACTGCGATGGCACCTCCCAGCTTGCCCCTGAAACGGACCTTGCTCAGGATGGTGCCGTTAGGGACGGCTGACATTCTGCTGTTAAACAGATCCTTGCTCTTGGATATCAAGGACTCGAAGCCTCCCAGGCTTGGTTTCTTGCGATTCATATCTCGCCTAGGGGATCGCTCGGGCTCCTCGGTTACCCGTTTCTATTTGTCCTTCCTTACGTACTCACGTTGCGAGGCTGGGAGTAACCGAACGGTCCTCTTTCTGTTTTTTTTTGCGTTTGTAACTCAAGGGGGGGTCAGGTTATCATAGCAGCCTAACAATCCTAGAACATTTAATACAATGAAGCTCCAAGACCCTGTGATCGAGTTCCGAGGCTCAGGCTGTGAGCGGTGTGCAAAGTCTACAGCCGACCACCGTTGGTACAAGGTTCAGGGTATCACCAAACCCATACACTCCATGGTGTACTGCAGGAAGCGGCTATCCGGTCACAACATGATAAGCATGGATCTGTTCACCAGGGTTGTCAAAGACCTGAACGCCAACCCGGAGAGCTCGCTCGAGTGGGTGGCTGAGTATGTAAGAAACCTGAATGTTTCCGAGTCCAAGGGCTCCAAGTTCACGGAAGCGCTGCTGCAACTGATGAGGTCTAAAGCCCTGACTCCAGACGCCTGCAGACGCCTCTGGGACAGGAGCCGTATGTCCACCTGTATAGGCGTTGCGGTAGACGCTCAGTGCAAGGACGTGTTCAACGGGAAAAGGAAGATACGTGACGTGGGGCCAGTGTCTCGCCTCATTCTCACGCAGCTTCAGGCCCTGCGCCTTACTCCAATTTGCGCTGGCCTCAAGGTTGCCGGGTTGCCCACGCCCGATAGGTTCGGTAAACCCGGATCATACACGTACCACAACGGCTGTACGCGAGGCTGCAAGGGAATCCTTGACACGTGGGGATCCTACACCGAGGTGGACCTTGTTGCCCACGACACTGTGAATGGCAACATAGCGCTGCTGGAGCTAAAGACAAGGAACAACGACATTCTCGACCAGACTACCCTGTGGCGATATAACACTCAGCTGTGGCTTACGTGGGTGATGTTCTCGCTCACTTACCCGGCCATGGCAGAGCGGTCCGCAGCGTACCTGGTGATAATCAGGCCTGGGACCAACAAGGTTACCATAAGGAGTTGTCTAAGGCCTACTATTTCCAAGAGTATACGCGCCAGGTTCCCGTGGCTGAACTGTTTCTGCACCCAGGTACTTAACTGTCTAGCTCCTATGTGTGTGAACATGAGAGTCGAGACTCAGCTTGCCTCCTCGGCGGCAAGGAGAACGGTCTCATGGTTAGACCCTAACGACTTGTGTTATAGGAACATACTTTTCAACCAGGAGAAAATGAAGAACAGGAAGACTGCAGAGGCGGCAATGCCCTGGCTTTCTGACGATGGCTCTCGTGCTGGAATGGACCACGATTGAGAATATCGCGGTGAAGAGGAATGAACTTACACGGTGTGTCCATTCTAGACCGTCTCTTCGTCTAGGTCTTGAGAAGGACTCTCCCTAGGCCAGGCCGCCGCCATCCCCCCCCCCCCCAAAAAAAAAATGAAACCCATTTACCCAATCAGGAATAACATCTCCACACGTAGAGCGTTTAGTCCAACCAGGGGCTCCTAAAGGCATTTATCAGAGGGTGCAACATGCTGCCCCAGGCTAGACTGTCCGTGTAAACAGCCTATACACCTAGTCCATTTGGCTACTGTCCGTCTATCGCAGACTATAGACTTCTTACTCCATTTGGCTGTTAGTCGATCCTATACCGTTTTGAAGCTGACATGGGGTTGAAAAACAAGGCTATCCACGCAATGCTCGCAAACCCTCACCTGGCGCCTTTCGATGTGATAGAAAGACCCTGCAAGCGACAGGATTGGACTCTGATAGACCATCTCATGGTAATTCACAGAGTCAAGGAAAGTGACTACGTCGAGGGTGATTCCGAGGCGTCCATAGTGAACATGGCCATAACGCTGGCGCGTGGCTACATCTCGGAGATTGCAGACAGCCTGTGTGTAGTGCTCGTAAAGGACGGCTCGGCTGCTCAGAAGCCATCCGTGAGGGAGATCAGACTCAACCGAACCCCTGTATCTCACATAGAGTTCTGTAAGCGTAATCTGTGCGCCATAGAATACACCATGATGAAGCTGTTGGCCGACATGGGTATGAAAAACCACTTGTTTCTAGTGACCGGAGCCAAGGGAGACTCCTCTGAGGGCGAGCTCCTAGAGGGAACCTCGGTCGATAACCTGGTGTCTTTCCACCAGAAGTACCTGGAGTACGGGGAGTGCCGGGACGACATCGCATTGACAACCATGCTCGAGCGTTTTGAAGATCTGAACCCGGCCGAAGGCTCTATAGACAGACCCCAGGGACTGGAGGGTGTCTTTGTGGCGACCTTCGCAGACCCTGAGACTACACACGTGGCTGTATTGCGGGACGCTTGTCTACGGTGTAAGACCACAGAGGCCGACACGCTGCTCGTGGAGTTGGCCAACGTGCTGAAAGGTAGTGTGACCGTGTGCACCGGAGACTCGGACGTGGTGGCAGTGCTGACGGCTTGCGGGCGCGAGGGCCTTACCATGAGGCTAGACAACAAGAGCTACAACGAGGATCGAGACATGCACATGTCAACCTTCGGGGAGATGCTGTTTGCCATTCCCCAACACAGCACCCGAAAGCTCACGTTCAGGGAGTTGGCTTCGAGCGAGGAGAGGTTCCGCGTGCTGTGCGACATCTCCGCTGAGGACGAATACCTGCTGCCGACGCCTCGAAAGCAACACGACGAGTTGGAGGCCATTCTGGATGATCACGGCAAGGTCAACTTTAAGGAAAAACTAGCTATGTACCTGTACCTAGGCGGGATCAGGGGATCTCTCTACTGCACCTTTCTGTATAGGTTCTTCGAGTCGACCGCTCGGAACAGATTGGACGTGTTGGCTCTCGCTGTAGACAACGGCTGTGTCGCCACAAAGAGGGCCTGTTACATCTTTGAAACGCTATGCCCCGCATCTGACGAGAGTCCGCTATCCAGATCTGAGTCTTCGACTACCCCCCCGTCTACCGGCGAGAAGAGGAAGATCTCGTGTCTCGAGGGAGACCAAGTCCCCGAGCTGTACCGAGACGAAGATGCAGACTATAAGGCGGTCCTGATAAAAGAAGAGAAAAAGGTAATGAATTGCCTCAAGCGGTTGAGTAACGCATACATGAAGGGGATGGTTCCTAGGGGTAGTTACGGACGTTTTTTGAGGCTCACCCGAGCAGGGCGACACGTTTTCATGCGAGTGAAAGGAGATGTACTCAGAGATGATACGGATCGAACGGAAAAGCTGTTCTTCATGATTCTATGCGGGACCGATTATAACATCGTTCCCTATGGGCTAGGGATTAAGAGATTGCTGACAGGAGTGGTGACCAACTACCAGTCCTTTTCCTCGTGGTGCAAAGAGCTGAAGAGTCTACTTTGGGGAGCGGGGTCTCCTCGCGAGTGCGACTACTACAAAATGGGTATGAAGCTGGCTGATTTCACAAAGATCCCAACAAATACCCGGTCTAAGTACTGGACGGAGTTGAATTGCGGATTAATGGCTAAGACCATGAAATATGTCTGCGAATTGTGGAACCTGGAGAGGCCTACACCCGGACCCAAGTATGGTCTCACTGTGGACGAGAGCGGCGTAGTCGGCTTTGACTGTGCCGACGACACGCTGTTTGTCTCCGTCTCTAATGAAATGGGACCTTGAGGGCGATAATGATGTATGTGGTGTTCTATATGGACAGTCTAAGAATGCAGCGGGTGTGAGGGGAATGTGGGGCTGTATGAAGTGTGTGTTGTATACAATAAACTCTTATCAACTTGAATAGACTGTCTCTGAGAGTGTTTCTATGTGATACCTTTTCGAAAGACGTCTTTGTTTTATTCCCCAAACTAGATGGGTTAGAAAGCTTGTGATTTAATCCGGTATGGAACATCACGGGTCCTTGTCAAGGTGAACCATTCCAGTTTTACAACTAGTGAGGATAACAGACAATGGTGGTGGTGGTGGTGGCCAACAAGCTCATTGCACATCTACAAACACATCTCTGCCTTTGACATGAACAAAGGAGACGCAGTCGTAATAAGGTACGGGAAACGAACCAGGTCTTTCCATCTTTCAATTCAACGTTTTTATTTCGTTTGGAATACACAGATTGGTTTGGTAAAGGATGCAGTTGTACTACGCAAACACAAAGACATCTTTCATAGTCATGTTCGGAATATCAAACACATGCATGTTAAACGAAGACACTACCAAGGAGATGAACTGCCGTGTGGGTTCAGGGATGGTATGGTCCCGGCACAGTTGTTCAAGTGTCACAATCTTAGTAGCATCTTCATCATTTCCGTGCAGCATGAACTCGGCGTATTCTTCGGGAAGCAGTTGATCGTGAGCCAGCACTACGTCCATCGCGGCCATGATACACGTTATTCCCCGGTTGTAACAGGGTAGCAGAGGCATCCACAGTAAATCGCTGACCTTATCACCGAGTGCGGCGCACACCATGTCTGTAAATTCCACTGCGGGAGCATCTTTCCTGACTGAAACAGACACACAAAAAGTACTTTAGTTTAAGAGCGAGTCATGAGTCATCCATCCATTCCAGTCCTTGATTTCACTCTACAGTCGTTCGTACTCACCGAACTTTCCCCTTGGTCCGTATGTTTTCAGGTCATGATATAGGTAAGGCTCTCTCTCACTTAAAACCTTGAGAAATCCCCTCGACCGTTCCTCGGTCTTGAGGCAGTGTTCGATGACCTTGTGCATCATCCTAACCGGATTGGTCTTACTGTGATAAGACCTGAGTAGATTTTCACCTTCAGGGTCTTTTGTGAGCACCTCATCCAAAAAACCTCTGAAGCCCCGATGCCTCTCTGCTATGTCGTGCTTGTAACTCTCCAATACCTTGGAATACATTATACAGACCTAGGTTGTGAGTTACTGTGTTGCTGTGAATGTATATGTGGTAAAGGGTTACTTCTTGTTCATATATATATATATATAACACATGGATGGAGGAATGGTCTAGTAGAGGTACCCTTGGTTGAATATATGAGCTTGGATGGACCAACCTCGGCTTAAATATCAGACCTTTCAGACCAATGGTAGACTGCCTTTGACAATGGAATACTTGTATGATGTTCATTTGTGGTTAATCAATGCATTATCTGCTAATAAACATCCACATGCTTTATGTATAGTTATATTTATTGTCTCACGCACAACACAGCAAGGACATGATGAATACAAAGTTGGTTATACGGTGTATCATATGTAAAGCTGACATTTGTGTTGTTGAGAGAAGAAGAAGAACAAAAGTCTCAGGTTGTAGAAGGGGCTAAGCTGAACTCTGTCGTCCTACCCACGGGTCCCGGTGTCACACAATCTTTTCAGGTTCTGTTGAGACACAGAGTGGGTGGGAGTGAGACAACCAGCACTAGACAACAGTTGTTGCTTTATTTTATATGTTACTTTTATATGTACAAAGGTACGATAACGTTACCCCTTTCCACAGCTCCGATCACCGACGCATCTGTTGCGTAAATGACATGTTCGTCCTGCTGGTTGGTCACATCATCATACCTCGTATCGTCAAAGGAACAGGTCGTTGGAACGTACACAGGGTGGTACGAAGGTGAATGTAGACTCGAACATGGTTTATAAATACGGGACAGGGACCGTCTGCTACAGGTCCTGTAGGTGGTGATCAACACCAAGCCAAAAACAATTAGCAATGGGGCCCCTATCAAGCTGATCTTTAGCCAACCGTCCTTGTTGGTACTCCACCAAGATGTACTGTAGTAGTCGTAGTAGGCAACCATTGTCGAGAGTTGAGAGTAAGCGCCGTTGTCTAGCTTACGATCCCAAACCTGCACTGACAGTTTGTTTCTTTTACATACACTTTACCAATGAACAGTCACCACACACTATTAGTACATAACGAATTAATTCCTTTTTATTGTACACAGGAAACCATGTGTCGAATACATTGTCATTACATTGGAAGCAAATATCCTTCACTGTCCTTGTTCAAGCATGTAGAGTGTGGTGTCGTTGCAGCTCCATCAAATCAGTGTAGCCACACCGGCTCACTTTGGGGTTGAGCTATCTGCCGCTGAAGTGAGGTCCACCACCAGGTCATTTTGCTCCAGTTGCGTGAAGATCAGACTCATCACAAACAATGCGTGTTTAAAGTAATGAGAGACAATCATGTTTGCTAGGTCGACCATGTCTAACCTCTCAATACGTCCGTAGGGAATTCTATGGTAACCCTTGACGATTTCCCATGACAGCAACACTTTCACTCGTTTCGCAGCTACCTTACTGAGGTTCCACAGTGTGTCATGCAAGGATGTCTTTATGTCGGCGTTCCAAAGCATATCATACTTCGCTAGGTTCTCGAGGCCGTGAGCCTCGAGATCAGTCACTTTGAAGTCAGGGTTGTGCCTTTCGAGTGTGTGGACCAGAACATACCACGCGACATCACTGGTCAGGTAGGAGGACATTATGTCGATCAGTTTCTCAGGGTATTTCACATGACGCATAGCAGACCCCTGCTTCCTAACCATAGCGCCAACTCTCTCTGTCAGTTCACCAACTAGCGCAAGACCTTTGTAGTCTTGTATAGCTGCCACCAGCTTATCAAAGACCTCTTTATTTCTCATTAGGTAATTGGACATTTTGAACTTCTGAGTCAGTTCCATTCTGTGTGTCTGCTATGAGCTTTCCACTAGCTGGAAATGTGCAAGTGTAAATATTGTATGTGATCATGTTATATATATACAGTTTGCTTGAACCAAGGACTACCAGATGGCAGCAAGGTATCCCCCAATGGCATATCACCCGACCGCGGCTGACTCGCCTTACCGATGTTAGGTGTATTGGAGCTCAAAGAGCTGACCATTGCTGAATCGTCAAACCATGGCAGAGCAGGCGGCTACAGCTGAATCATCAGACCAATGTGAAGTCTACAGGAGATCGAAATATCGGAAAGGACCCGAATAGCCCGCAAACGCCTGGGTTGTCCTCACGTGACTGATGAATCCCAGAGTGGTGAGAGTCAAAGTGGGATTAGAAGTCTAGTTGTCCCAGGGATGCTGTTACTTACAATTTATACTTCTCGATTGTGTAGACTACCCACAGTTGCAAGTCATGGCTGTACACGTGTACCTCAAGAGATGGGGTCAATGTCACCTGAGTGACAAACTGAAGAATGTTACATTCGATCAGTTTCTAGCCATCCCGAACAAACAGGTGATAGCTGAATACGGAGAACCTTTCGCTAAGCACCATAGGAACCTGTGCGATACTATACGAAAGGTGCTGATGCAGAAACTGTTGGTAGATCGGACAGACTCTGTTACATCTACTCCATGGAAAAGCACAGCCACAGATCTAGGCAGAGTCAAAGATCTCGGCAGCCTTACTTCGAACATGAAGAGACTCTCAGTGAAGGATCGACTCGGCGTCAGGAGAACCGTCTTCAACCCTTCACCCCGCGACACAGACTTGGCTTCCACTGTCGCCAAGTGCGAGCGATCTGTCTCCGCAAGGGACCGGCTGGGAGTCCCGTGGAGAGTCAACAACTGGAGGCGAGAGAGGGGATTCCGATGGAGACCGGTGCACAGGACGAGTAACGAGGACCCTGAGTGTCGTGGCACCAAGAGGTTCAATGCCGGACACGGCAGCCATCGAGCTAACCCTCATCGAGCTAACCCTCATCGAGCTAACCCTCATCGAGCTAACCCTCATCGAGTGCATTCACGCCTAGGCGGCTACCCTGGGTCCAGAGCTAAACCTTTCCGCAATCAGGTGTATGTGTGAACCGTTCCTTGTAATGTGACAATATGTGGAAATAAAAAAATGACAACAGTTTATTTGTCTCAGTTTATTTGTCAATGTTTCTACTCCACACGGCAATACATAATAGGCTCTGATATACTGAATCTCCACTTGCTAAACAGAGTCATACTTTTATATTATAAAATACAGTGCACGTATACATTTACACAAGATGACACAATAACTGCCTATCACAGAGAAAGACAGTCCGTTTGTGGAGCTATAGAACTTCAGCCCCAGTTCCGTAGTCTTCTGAATGTGTCAACAATCATCGGCCAGCAACCTAAGCAACATCTCGGACAGGCCAACGGGATACACGTACTCCTCTTCCGGCTCTGATGTCGGCGGCCTGGGGATATCACAGCCCCACATCTGCATCATGTAGGTCTGCCTAGTCTGAGGATGGGCCCCAAGCCTACTGTGGTGTTGGTAGAAGCAATTTGAGCCGAATCGGCAATTTCCACGGCCTTCATCGAAGTATCGGCACGGTTTACTCGCCATGTAGTCCTTGTATCTCTGGATCAGTTTCTGCTTCTCCTCTTTATCTTCGACCCAGTAGTCACTCGGGATGTAAAATTGCGATCTGGTCCGACACGCTGGGCAGAGTTTAAGGTGTTTGACATCGAGACATTTCACACTCCTCCATGTGCGGATGCACTCCAGACAGTAACAGTGGCTACAGTTGGGCAGAATGCCGAATCGACGCTCCCTAGGATTGTCCTTGTTGAACACCACATCCAAGCACACGCAACACACTTTGTCTCTACTGCGCTGGATTGCAAGCGGGATCCACTCGTGAGCCTCGACGTGTGCCTCTGAGAGCTGTCTCTCCACGTTTGCGAGCTCATTCCGGCCAACCTTTACCCAGTCCATCGATTCTGGCTCCGTTGATGATGCTACTACTGCTGCTGCTGCTGTTGCCATCTGTGGTGATTAGCCTGGCTGATGTGCACAGCACCACTGTTAGTGGTTATAAAGAAAACAATATTGTCCAACCATGGGCCGGTTATCACAACATGCTAACACAGAGAGAGGTGTTGTCTATTGCGTGCTATGACATTGGTTAAGGTCTACATAGTCCATTGTGACAAACAGAAATGTAATATTCAATACGAATATGGTCAATCAATATTCATCCTCACTCTCCACGTTTGAATCGTAACACCCTTTGCTAAACACACTCTTCTTTCTTCTTGGCTTACGATCCGGGCCGTTGAAAGGTTTGGCGTGTGACGGGTCTCTATATCGGTGCTCTGTCAGGTCTGGATACAATTGGTTTTTGTTGAGTTGCAACTGTAGCCGTTGATCCTTCTGCTTGGTGTAGTCCATCTCTTGAGTATACTCTTGAACGGACTGTGGGGGCTGCTGCTGCTGCTGCTGCTGCTGCTGCTGCTGCTGAAGGTCATGATGCTGAACGGCATGCTGCTGAAGCGGTGGATACCTATGATTGTCTAGAGGTTGAGGAAGCAGCTGAAGCTGCTGCTGAGGCGGTTGATGAGGCGGTTGATGAGGCGGTTGATGAGGCGGTTGATGAGGCGGCTGTTGGGGAATATAATGGGGGATCCTGCTAATGAAGTTGCCTTCTGGGATAGGTGGAGCAGAAGGGTATGTGGTAGACACTTTAGTCTCGAGCCAGCCCCGAGGTACATCCACTAAGGGCGCTGAGTTGTTCTTGGATTCACACGGAGACACGCGGATCAGGTGGTTAGTCATGAAGCCCTGCTGGTTGTATGTCCTAGGGCCCGCTGAGCTAATGCAGTAACGAAACAACAGATATATGTAGTATCTGGAGAGTTTGCGAGCCTCCGATAGTATCTGATCCGGGATAGGAGTTTCGTGACACGCCGTGCTACTGCAGTCCATGCGGTGGAGTGATTCCAGATCAGCTCTGGGAATGTACAAGGTATCGGCTCTCTGCCACATATCTCGCAAGACCCGCAAGGTCATCTGTAGAGTGTCTCCGTCTTTGAATGCTGTATATTGCAGCAGCCCAGTAGCTGGCGCCCCCGCCACTATCAGGCATTCGAATAGCGACACGGAGGCGTGTTCAGAGAACAAGATCTCTCTACGACCCGAACCGTTCATCTCCTATTTACTACCCCAAATGTGTTACAGAGAACTATGATATGTTGTAAAACACCTTGACGTGTGACAGAAATGGCAGATGGGAGGACACAAACCAGGAGCTGCTCAGAAAGGTTGCTGGACTTGGTAGAACGGTACAATCTGTATCACGTTAAGACCTTGCATTACAGCGATGTGAAAGGCGTGCTGGAGTGGCTCGGGGTAAACACGGGAGAGTTCACCTTCACGCACTATGAAGACACCGTAGCGGTACTCAATAGGGCTCTGGAACAGCATAGGCTCAGGAACGTTGGAGTGATAGGTATCCACGACGAGGAACCTCAGATCCAGGGGAAAGATCGCCTAGTGGTACACATAAAACGAGAATACGACCCAAAGATCAGGAGCTGTAAGTATGACTCTGTCGTACTGTTCCTGGTGATCAAATGCAATACGAGAGTGCCGTACTCTCAGGAGCTGACCAAGTTGATCAGGGACACACGGCACCTGGTCGAGAATCACCAAACCCCCATATTCCCCAAGTTCGCGAGGTGTTCTCCTCAGCACGTCGAAGCCTTCCCGCAGCAGGCACAGCCAGTTATAGACGGCTTTTTGCCCTCGAGCTACAAGACGACCAAACCCAGGACGCCCAGAGCGCTCATAGACAACTTTGGCCGTACATACGAGACTCTAACGTGCACCGAGGCTGCCAAGCCGTGGAGCGTGTACGCCGACATAGAGGTACCTCGAGAGTCGAAATGTGAATTCGACATAGAAGAACTGATGACCACGCCAAACAAGGTGATGGGTAGAGGAGGCTTCGGGGTGACCGTGCCGCTCGGCGATCGCCTGGTCGCAAAGACCAACCTGTTTCCAGAAATGGTGAACTGGAGCGTTCCTTTCGTAGACAAGGAATTCAATCGCTACGCGCACATCGCTTCTCAGGTGGAGGAGGTCATGATCGGCGTCTCCATGAAACACCCCAACATCCTGCGCACATTCGGAGGGTTCTGGTGCGACATTCCCGGCTACCAGTTGGGAGGTAGAGCTGTGCTAGTCATGGAACGAGCCCTGTTCTCGCTGCAGGAGTTCATGTGGCACATAAAGGACACCTCTGTCGTACCCGCGGTCGAACTGGACACCCTACGAGGGCTGGATTACTTGAGATCCAGAACCCTCCAGCACAGAGACTTCACTTACAGGAACGTCTTGGTCTGTCACCAGCCGGATAGAAAACCATTACCCTTTGCTTTCAAGATCAGCGACTTTGGCACCTCGTGCAACTTCTCTACCCCAGATCAGCCTAGGGGTAACCGGACTAACATGGCTCCCGAAGTGCTGTGGTGCTTGAACTCGGCCACCGGGAGTGACATATTCAGTTGGTACTGTGTGATGTGGGAGTTACGCAGCGGCTCGCCCCTGGTAAATTACAAGGGGTCCGATCAAGGATATTGTCGAAAGACATACGCTGACAATCTATCCAAGCTGGTCGGGGTTTACAGCCCGGACAATGATGTAACGTTCGAGCTCAGCCACATGAAAGCGATCAACGCTCGTGCCCTTCACGTGAAACACAAAAACAAAAGGCCTACCGTGCAGACGATACTCAACAACCTCCATCACATGGGACGTGCCATAGCGGACAGGACTTTTGTCTGTATGGGAGTGCTTTGCATTACGCTGTTCCCTCAAGAGAGATGGTCCCCTTCCCAACTGCTGAACCTCACTCGATACCAGTGTTTGAGCGGGGATATCAGCGACGCACAGTCGCCTTCCGAGCGGATACCCTTGTCCGTACAGGTAGGGGAGTATAGGTCGACCGACATCATAGTCGGCGACGACTGTGTCCCCGAGGGACTCACTAAATTGGTGTCAGAGGGATCTGCGGCGGGATCCACAATTTCAGTACACACGTCCGACCCAAAAGTGTACTACGGGATAGACTTTCTGAGGTTGGCTCCTGATATTATCCAGCCGTACACTTGGTACTGGAAGAAGGTCAAAGCTCTTGAAGATGTATACAATAGCAAGTATAACAAACGCAAGGCTGGTCATAGCGACATCCTCAATGCGAAAAGTCAGTCGACGAAGATGGCCCCCGGGGGTACCGTAGACGATTCAAGCGCCCAGGGTACTTTGAGGGTCCTCTGCAGAGGACACCAGGTTCCCTTTCAACCAGCTGTCACCGATGTGACACAGACATCCCAACCGGAGGACGAGCTGCTGCCCGTACGACACAACCAGGCGCATGGCGAGGAAAGAGATATTGGAAACGCTGCGGTACCCCTCGTCGATTCGAATGACCTACAATGTAGCACCAACTCGGTGGACATGTTGAGCTGTAGCGATGCGGGTGATGAGATACTCACCGGTGGCGATGACAATATGTCTTCGGTGAGTGATAACACAAACAGGGCTCTAGACACGGCCGGCTCTCAACTGATATCCGGTGCGGGACCCCTCGTAGGCGGCGGTGTCCAAGGGACCGCCATCGACTCGAGTCTCCAAGATGCCCCAGCCCCTCACAGAGAACCGACCGAGGAGCCAGTCCTGGGAGCCTTAGAGGAGCCGTATGGTTCAGTCATTCTGCGAGGTAAACAGATTGACGGGGAAATAGACACTACCATGGTTGTTCTCAAGAGCCACAACGAGAAGGAAATAGCACGTTTCAAAGACAACGTAGTCCTCCAGTCACAGGAAATGACCCGAATGCACCCTCTTATATTCGCTGGGCCCCGAGACGGATTGTGCAAGTGCTCTAGGAGCAACGGCATGTTCATCTTCCAATACGCGCAGTTCTTCCAGGGGTGCAAGCAGGTCTTCAACTGGAAAGAGTCGGAATCCCCTAAATCGGTACACGCCTTCCTGCTACAAGTGTTTCTCACACTGAAGGCAGCTTTAGACATGAAGCTGGTGCCCACTCATATGACCGAATGGAGGGATGTGCTGATCGGTAGAGGAGCCGTGATGATCGACATTGTCCCTTATCTCAGCAGGAACTTCAACAAGCCACAGTCCTCGATGTTTGGCCAAGAATGTAGGGGCTTGGTCAGTCTCTGTACTACTATGGTGGCAAAGCACTTACCCAACTCGAATCTGTGCAAATGGCTTTGCAACCTGAGCGCCGGGACGTCGTCCTCTCGTGTGCTGACCAACGTGATCCAGTGGTTGAGAGGATTCGATGACACCGAAAGGGCTACTCCGTACTTGTTGACCCTAGACGGTAACTGTTTCACGTTCAGGGATTATTCCTCCGAGATACCCAACTGGCTGACACACCTGGGCGAGGAAGAAGAAGCTGGCAACCGAAGCAGCGCCAAACTCCTGCTGTACGGGGACCCGAAACCTTCCAGAGGCAACCAGACAGCAGAGGGCCTGGGTGATACCAGGCTGAATGGACTGGTTAGGAACATAGTGCTGAGGATGAGAGTCAAGATATTCGGCTCATCGAGGCTCCAAGTGACGACACTGGATTGCACTCAGGGTTTGGCGAAGGTGACTCTCAACAACTCTGCACTCTCTAAGATTTCCAGCGTAGATCAACTGGACCGGTCGAGGTTACTCAACCACAACGGCCTATGTTTTGCACATGACGCAGTGTCGCAGAGCGAGTCCAAGTGGGCCCCAGTCGTAATGGTCACAATGTGTAAGAGACAGGGCCCTGTGCAGGAGTTCACTGTCGAATATTACAGGATGACGATCCTCATGGTTCTACTGAGCCAGCATGGCTCGGTGAGATCTCTCAGAGAGCTGTTCCAGAGCCTGGCGATGTTCAGCGTGACAGACTATTAAGTGCACGCCATCATCCCCTTGTAGGTCATCGTCCCCTTGTATACGTACCGATGTACAAAAACAAAAAAAAACAAAACCCCAGTCGTTACCAATTACACTAACTACTCTACACATCGGTCTACCAAGCCTGCTGACTGCTTCACTGCTCTCGAGAACTCCATGTCCACCTTCTGCCATGCGTGGCTTGATCAATTTCGGGACCTACTGCAGCATCAACAGCGTTGTCCAGTGCCTGTACGGGACACCCGAGGTGCGGGATCTAATTCGGCAAGTCGACGAGCACAATGATTACAGGGCTCCTAATAATGCAGTGGGCGCAAGGCTCAGGTGTCTGATCTACGAGATGACCAAAGACAACCTGTTGCCGTGCGACCCGAGCATTCTCATAGACTCGCTGAGCGAGTACAGCGGAGTGTCGTTAGACGTTCAGGAAGACTCGGACGTGGTCTTCAAGTGTATCATCAACGCTCTAGTGGACGGCAGTGGGCCCTATAAAACGATAGGGAAATTGTGGGACATTGAGAAGGAGGACCGCGTGCGATGCCTCCGTTGTAACACAGTCCAGTCTATACGCAATACGTCTAATACATTCCCCGTGTTCATCAAGGACACCAATCTCCCCAACGAGCTGCAGGAATATATCAAACAGTACTGTGACAACACGCTCACGACGTGTGACTACAATTGCGCACAATGTCACAAGAGAACCCAGATCGAAATCACCACCAAGGTATTGTCATTACCCCAGGTTGTGTGTATGAGGATTGTCCGGGTTATAAACATTGGCAGAGACATAGTGAAGGTAGAGAAGCGCTTCTCTTTCCCCGGGACTTTGGATCTGAAATACATCATGAAAGAACGACCCGAAGCGGCTCTATACGAGCTGTACGCAGTTGTAGCTCACCGTGGTACACCCTACTGTGGACATTACACAGCTTACTTGCGGGAAGATGAGAGTTGGTATCTTGCAGACGACACTCGTGTAAGGTTGTGCTCTTGGGAGGATGTCAAGACAACCTACGACGCAGCCTCTAACGTCTGCGATGGGGTAGCTTACATGCTGATGTACCACAGGAAGCAATGTGATACTATTGTTGATGTACCATCATGTGTTTCATAGTTTCATATATATGTCTCTGAAGTAATAAAGGCGTGATCCATGTAAAATACTTTAAGTCTACTTATTATGCCTCATTATTATCTCATATAAGGTTGCAGTTATAGAAGAGAAAGACACAGAGACAATAAAAGTGATCTTGATACATCAACCTGTGTTTAGCTTCATTTTATTATCTCACACAAGGTCATACAAGGCTGGGTATACAAGTTTGGTTATACAAGTTGGGTTACATACAGTCACACATGTATAGAGCGTTGCGCACTAAGGTAGATCTCACGCTAAGCAATCTGTATCACTTCTTACCAAACAAAACCTATCCAGAGTATTAAGAACACCCTTGGATGTCTCTGTCTTGGTCTCTGGAATCGAATACCTGGATGACAGTACTACCGATGTGAAAGGTTCTTCTAACTGAGACACACACACACAGTGTTAGCCAGCCCCTCTAAATGTCGTATCGTACAAGCACATTTTGTCCCAGGTACAGGATGCTCTACAAGTTTGGTTATACAAGTCTGGGTATACAAGTTTGGGTATACAAGTTTGGGTATACAAGTTGGGTTATACAAGTTGGGTTACATACAGTCACACATGTATAGAGCGTTGCGCACTAAGGTAGATCTCACGCTAAGCAATCTGTATCACTTCTTAACAAACAAAACCTATCCAGAGTATTAAGAACACCCTTGGATGTCTCGGTCTTGGTCTCTGGAATCGAATACCTGGATGACAGTACTACCGATGTGAAAGGTTCTTCTAACAGAGACACACACACACAGTGTTAGCCAGCCCCTCTAAATATCGTATCGTACAAGCACATTTTGGCCCAGGTACAGGATGCTCTACAAGTTTGGTTATACAGGTTTGGTTATACAGGTTTGGTTATACAAGTTTGGGTATACAAGTTTGGTTATACAGGTTTGGTTATACAGGTTTGGTTATACAGGTTTGGTTATACAGGTTTGGTTATACAAGTTTGGGTATACAAGTTTGGTTATACAAGTTGGGTTACATACAGTCACACAGGTATAGAACATTGCGCACTAAGGTAGATCTCACGCTAAGCAATCTGTATCACTTCTTAACACAATACCTATCCAGAGTATTAAGAACACCCTTAGATGTCTCTGCCTTGTTCTCTGGAATCGAATATCTGGATGACAGTACTACAGATGTGAAAGGTTCTTCTAACTGAGACACACACACAGTGTTAGCCAGCCCCTCTAAATATCGTATCATACAAGCACTTTGGGGCCCAGGTACAGGCTGCTTCTTTTTAACCGTATGTAAAGACATGATAGCAAATATCACATAGACACAAGATAATCGTTCTCGTCGAAGTCTGATTCAGTGTCTTCGCTACACTCTGACCTTTCGGGACTGTTGTCTAGTCTATCTTTAAAGTCAGACTCAAAGTCAGGATCCTCCTCCTCCTCTGACTCTGCAGCAGATGTAGCCTTGACACAATGGTTGTCCTCTCTGTGTAGCCCTTGATCCTCACAGTCCAACTCCCTCTCTCCTTCGTGATCTTTTGACTGTTGTTGAAGGGTGTCACTGGGCCACGCAGCTTGATCGGTGAACAACTTGGTCACGTTTGCAGCCTCTATGCTTAACTCCCGCCTCATGGACTGTGAAAGACAAGGACTCTGATGTGAAGATGTAGAGCCGGGGTGGTTGCTAAGGTCTTGGGGTGCAGCCTCTCTGCTTAACTCCCGCCTCATGGACTGTGAAAGACAAGGACTCTGATGTGAAGATGTAGAGCCGGGGTGGGTGCTAAGGTCTTGGGGTGCAGCCTCTCTGCTTAACTCCCGCCTCATGGACTGTGAAAGACAATGACTCTGATGTGAAGATGTAGAGCCGGGGTGGGTGCTAAGGTCTTGGGGTGCAGCCTCTCTGCTTAACTCCCGCCTCATGGACTGTGAAAGACAAGGACTCTGATGTGAAGATGTAGAGCCGGGGTGGGTGCTGAGGTCTTGCTTTTTGTTGAGAGCCTCCTGCTGATCGAGGGACCTCCCGGTCTCAGTCTTTCCCTGTTTCTGTCTTGGTGTATTGTCACGCTTGCCACTTTTAGTCTTCTTGCGCACTCTTAAAGCCTCCTGCTCAGAGTCAGTGTCAGTGTCAGTGTAGATGAAGGGAGAGTGAGTGCTTTGTACCTTGGAACGATTTGCCCCTTTTATACATGTGCCGCGTTTCTCCTCCCCTTTGTTGTAGTCATCAGTGTCCGAGTCCGAGGACAGCTTCGTTTTGTATCTTGGGGAATCTCGATTGTGGGTTCCTGGGTTCTTAGCATGCCTTACTCTTTCGCGCCTCTTGTCAGACTTGTCCTGTCTCTTTTTAGCAGGAGTCGTATCTTTCCTGTCAAAGGGCTGGATAGATGTCTCTTTGTTGACGACCTTGGCACTCTTGCTAGGGTTCTCCTCACTCTTGTCAGACTTGCGGTTCGCCTTTGTAAGTTTGACGCGCTTCGCATCTGGCTTGATTGAATCCTCCGAGTCTGATTGCAGTGCTCGCTTATACCCCAGACCTTCATCTTTCATAATACGACAGGTAGGCTTAGGCGAGTACATGTCTTCTTCGGACTCTGAAGGAGACACAAGCCTATACTTGCGTCGCCGATTAACATTGCTTGTCATACACTTAGCCTTCTTTGCCTTGCTTTGAAACTGAACACAGAACGCTTCCTCATCCTCCTCCTCCTCCTCGCTGCTGTATTCCTCCTCTGTGGATGCGTCGTCTATGAAGTCGTCGCTGTAATTGTATTCGTCAGGCATCTCGCTCTCGTCATAGTTCATCGTAGCCTCCAGATCTTCACCCAGGGTCTCATGTTGAGCTTCAAGAAACTCCTCAAAACACTCTTCCTCCTCCTCTTCACTGTTCGCTTCATCAGCCTCGCTCAGCCAAGGGTGGTCGTCGTTGTGACTGTACATGTGGCGCGAGCTGTGTGCTGGTACAGCGCGGGCCTTCTTGCCACTCTTGGACCCGGATGCCTTAGAGGCTGAAGACTTATTTGACTTTGAGGCCGAGGGCTCTCGCTTCGCCGCTGTAGAGTGGTGGTGGGAAGATGCTTGTTTCTTAGCACGTTTGTCACCGCTCTTGCTACACATATCGCTTTTACTACCTTGGGCGATAGGGTTCATCTTTGTGGACCGTGTTGGGGAGACCAGCTGATCTGAACACGCCCTGGGATTATCCCGGGTACGCTGGAAAGCTACCAATACCTTGAGTCTCCAGTTGTCGGTGGACATAGACTCTAAGCAATCCACCAGAGCTTTGCTGAGTCTGTCCTGCAAGCCGTAAGTCTTGAGTATATTGACAACGGTCCGGTTGTTAATGACCCAATTGCGGAGGATGCCACCGTGTCTGCTGTCCAGCAGAGTGTTATCCAATCCCAGGAGAGTACAAACGGCTTCTCTCCTGAGATGGTCATCGTTCAACCAGGGTCCACTCAGCAGCAGAGTCGACATGTTCTTGATCCACGTCGAAATCGGAATTGATTCCGGTGTGACAATAGCGTAAAGACTGCCATGTTTCTCACTGACACCTGACCTAGTAGTCTCATCTTCGATGTGCTCATCGACCTCAGCCAGACACTTAGAGGACACATCGGCGTCTTGCGCTTCGGTAGAGGTTGGGGAGGCTGATCCGCTCTCTGTGTCACAGCGCTCTCCTTCTCCTACCTTCAGAGCTTTCTTCAACCTGTTGTGATAAGTGCGGAGTTTTAGAAAGAGAACTCTGACTTTGGCGTTTGTCTGCACAAAGTCCCTGTCCTTGGGCTTGCCTGTATCGTGTTTGATCAGGGTGTGCCACATCCTCTGGGCTTTGGCTATGTTGTCCCAGGCCTTATGTTTGAACAACTCTTCACACGCTGAGACCATTTCGGTGTTCCCGCCATCCCCATATCTCTTTCGAACGTACCTGGAGACGATGTCGCCCAAGACAACCCAGTCCATTCTCATCTGCTCCTCGACTATACTGATGCGCTTCTTTGTTACTGTCGTGTGAATGATGCTGTCAGAGGAGTGCACGTTCCAAAACGTCAGGTATTCTAGCACTTTGTCGAGTGGGCAATATAGCAACTCGGCCACTGCGAACGCACTGGGGATCTTGTTTTCCATGAATCTAATGGCCAATTCAACCACCTCGACCATGATGGGATCCGTAATCATACTCTCCACGTGATTTGGTATATAATTGCACCAGCTGTTTGGGTTCACACGTCTGATGAACGCTGTCAAGGCTGGATGGTGTATTTCCTGATACATGTCGGTTCCTGTGATAAACGTCTCCCTCCCCATTTTCTTTAGCGTGGCATTCCAACAGCTCACCATCTCCCCGTTGCCCTTGACGCAACATTGCTTCACGGCCCGACAGAACCTCAACGTCGTAGACACGTACAGCTCCGGAGCCTGAGCCTGACACTTTCTCGAAACGACAACCGGTACCAGGTTCACCCGCTTGCCATCCAGGCACTTCCCGCTCCTTCTAAAGTAGATGGTACGAGGGTCACCGTTCTCGTAGTGGAAGTGCTTCAGGACACATATCACTTGGTTTTCTGTAAACCAATCGGCGCTGGCGTCACGCTTTTTCTTCATCATGTCGGCTGACGCCGTGCCTAGCACGCAGCACATGGGGGTTATCTCTTCCATGTGAGAGGCCAGTGCATCGTTGCTGTTCTGGGTAGAGAGGGATTTGTCCTCAGTGCGCAACAACTGCACAGGCTGGATTTGTTGAAAGGACGGGGTGAGAGCTGTGGGGTGCGTGGGCACCTCGAGTGTCATGTCCCAAAACTCAAACCTGTCACCGGTGACTCTTTTCAGCAACTCGAGGCTCTCGAGTCCCGGGACAAACAGCACCTCTTGCACGAAGTACGACTTAGTGTTGCCTTTCCCGGTTGTCGGAATGACGACTGTGTAGGTTCCGACCATTGACCTGCTGCTGTCGTAGTAGACAAAATTATGGTTATCAGAATACTGTGTGACCACGGGAATCACCTTCTTGCCGTTGGCGACTGTTAGCTCTTTAGTCGGTATATAGAAGGTCTTGTAATTACCGTGCGCAAGCAGCACGTGTTTGAGACCAGCCTTGTCTACAGTTGCCATAGACTCAAAGTTGTTCCCGCCTTCAATGTCCACTAGGTCAATCAGTGCAAACAGTAAGGAGCGTGAAGGATTTTGCTGTATAGTGTCAGCGTCCTGGATCACCATGTTCCTGATAGTCTTGTAGATATTTTTCGGCATGTATCCTTTCTCTCTTTCCGATAGTCCCTCTTGTTTGCATATCATCAGGTCGACCACTTTATCAAATAGTCCATGTGTAGTTTCACAGGTAAAAACCTCTTTGTAATCAGAAGTCAAATACCAAGGAGGGCGCTCTGTCACGATGTATCTCATTGTTATATCCTCCATTGTGTTGTATGTAGATGAATAAAAGGCACTTGGGTTTGAATGAGAACGTACAGTGTTGCCTTTATATCAACCAGCCTGTACACAACACTAAGAGCCCTGTACTCTCCCGGTGTAGAATGTGAGTCAGTCAACCACCTCTCAGCAGAAGCCTCACAGGCTGTACTGTCAATGGTGCTTGTGTAAGGGCTTATACATGCCAGACTTTGAATGAGATCACGAACTAGATCAGCTACCATTGGTTGGCTCAGAGACAGTTGAACCACAGTACACTCACCATTGTTTCAATTTACAACCATGGCTGAGACGTTAGAGAGTGAGCTATACATCCCGCCCTGTATCACACATCCAATCAGGGGTGTGTTGTCAAACCTTTGCTATAGTATACACTCATGCCTGAAACGTCCAGCCATTGGTACTGTTATATAACTTTACCATTACGCAGTATGCCGCCATCGTGTGGTGGTATATATCAATGACACTCTGGCAGTTGAACCAGAGTATACTCACCATTGTTTCGATTTACAACCGTGGCTGAGACGTTAGAGAGTGAGCTATACATCCCGCCCTGTATCACACATCCAATCAGGGGTGTGTTGTCAAACCTTTGCTATAGTACCCAATCAGAGTTGGGTTGTCAAACCGTTGCTATAGTATCCACTCGTGCCGGGAACGTCAGGGAGTGAGTCATACATCCTGCCTTGTATCATATATCCAATCAGGGGTGTGTTGTCAAATCTTTGCTATGGTACCCAATCAGAGCTGGGTTGCCAACCCGTTGCTATAGTATACACTCATGTCTGAAACGTCCATTCATTGGTACTGTTATATAACAGTACCATTACGCAGTATGCCGCCATCGTGTGGTGGTTCATATCAATGACACTCAACACTGTTTCGATTTACAGCCGTTGGTATAGTGTCCAAACACGGCTGCCATGGTCGAACCTTAGGCACAAGTTAACTTTTGTATATGTAGGAGCAAGAGAGCATTATACCTAAAGATAGTGTCCAAACACGGCTGCCATGTCGAACCTTAGGCACAAGTTAACTTTTGTATAAACGTCCATTCATTTAACAGTACCATTACGCAGTATGCCGCCATCGTGTGGTGGTTTATATCAATGACACTCAACACTGGTTCGATTTACAGCCGTTGGTATAGTGTCCAATCACGGCTGCCATGTCGAACCTTAGGCACAAGTTAACTTTTGTATATAGTAGCAAGAGAGCAGTATACCTAAAGATTAACACACTGTTACAATCATAGGACTCCATACCAGTACAGATTGACAAGACACAGTCCGCTACAGCCATGAACAACAACACAGAGACCCCTCATGAATGTGATGCTCGCAATGTCACTGTCTATGATGGCTCAGTGTCAATGGACGTTCTGCTCACTAACATGAACAGCAAGGAGGGCTTGGTCGGCTTGGCCGTGTACGAGAATATGAGAATTGAAGGTGGTTTCACGACCGTAATTCATCCAAACCTCCACAAAACACAAGCTTACCAGTGTACCCCAGATGACAAGATGGAATCATCCAGCACGGATCTTGTCATATCAAGAGATGGTACAAGTGTCCGCTTTGGGGAGTACGACCATATGACAGCAAAGGGCAGAGTGCTCATTTCCAGGGGAGCCTCGACTATATTCGACGAAGACATCGAAGAGGGGCTGGGTTTACACTGTGACATTGAGTCTAATGTCAGCGTGGTCGTCTATACCGAGAACGATGACCCGGGAGTCAGCTCACACGGTGTATTGGTCCTGGCTCCTAACTTTACGCTTGCCCAAGACAAAGAATACACGCCAGTCCTGAGTGTGGACAGAATCGGTTATACCAAGATCAAACCTGATGCCAGCGGGGGTATAAGCAACATACATGTCAAGGGTTCCATGATCGTCGACCAATATATTTGCGTCAACAAATTCATCGCAGGCTCCACGGGAGGCTGGTTCTTTGGGTCTCACTCGGGCCAGTGGTTCCAACCACCCAAGGAGATCGTGATACCTGAGAAGCAAGCCGAACTGGCCATTGTTGAACCAGGCGACTTGGTGATCTCGAGGGGGAAAGCTTCAGTGCTGGTGCGCTCAGGCGGAGGAGTCGTCGCATCTGGGGATGTGGCGGTTATACTGATGCCAGTTCGCCATTCACGCGAAGATCGGATCGAGACCAAGACTGTTGTCGTATTTCAATAACTTTAACTTTCTGGAGCCGTACATGCTTTGCAGTTCATGTGTATGTGTATACATGGTGTATGGATTGGTGTATGGTGGAATAAATAAAGCTGTGTGATCACAACACCTTGTTTTGAACTCTTGTGTTTCTAACCCTAAGTACCTTCCCTCCCTCCCCCCCCCCCCCCTCCTCTCCCAGTATCCTAGTTTACAAACACATAGAGGACACATAGAATCTTTGCCATACAGGACATTTATTCAAGCGTACCAGGACAAAGGGATGTCGTCAACATATACTCAACATATAGACAATTGTACAAGAAGGGGGCTGGTGTTGCCTATAACATTTTAGACCTTCTCTTTACATAGTTCGTGAGCACAACACCCCCTCCGCTGCCGCCCCCACTACCACCACCACCACCACCTCCAAGGAACAACATGTACCCGATCCCCACTGATAGCGCAGTACACCAAGCCATGAGTATAGCTACAGAGGTCCATATGGCCACATCACTGGCGAACCCGGAGAGCCACCCTCCGAAAGTGACCCTGCTAGCCGTCATGTTATCGTACTTCTTGTCAAACTCTTCTAGGCTTCTTGTTATGTTCTCTAGGTCTTTGCGTACGTCGATGAGCTTTACGCTGGTGTTTATGGCCTGCAGCAACTCCATTGGCGACATTTCAGGGATGCCGTCTTTCAGTAGATCTGAGAAAGACACGGGTCCGTCTGATATGTGAGGTCTGGAGAACGGTTTGAGTGGAGGAGACTCGATCTCTACCGCGGCGGAACCCTCCATCCAAGTGACTTTCTGATCCTGGTAGCAAATACCTCGGTGACAAGGGGCGCACACCGTCTTGCACTCGCCGGGATCCTTCACGCATCTTAGGTACCTCTCGTGAGGCTCGGGCTTGTGACAGTACTTGCCGTAACAATCGGACGGTTCATAATACCTGCCATCTATCAACCACACTTTGTAGTCTGGCCAGCAAGGGACTCCGTCCGTGCTCATCTTGGGCATGGGTATGACACCTCTGACTACGGTCTTCTCGACTGTGCCCGGGATAGAGTGTACTATGAAAAGCTTTCTGTCTTTGTACAGGGCCGTGCCGACGGTCGGGAACTCTGCCAGGCCGGGGTGTTCCCGCATGACTGTCATGCCGCTGGGGCAGCTTCCTGAACGCTTTGACGCTATCTGCCTCAGACAGTTTTCCACTCCTCTGGTCATGAATTTGGTGTGCATCGCGGCCTGCATCATCTGATGGGTGACGCTCTGCATCTGAGCGTACCACATTTGATAACTGGCCATGACCGAGAACTTGACGTTGGTGTCACGCAAAGCAGCCTCTGTGTTCCTCATCATGGCGTCCCTCATCATGGCAAAGTTGCTGTTGACGATCTCGTTGTTCTTCTGTATCTTTTTCTCCTGGTCGTCGATCCTGCCATTGACAAGGCCTATGTTGGTGTCGAGCTTGTTGCTCACTTCGACTAAGGTGTTTGTCACCGACACGTAAGAGTTCTTCAGGGAGTCCATTTGTTCCTCCAATCCGTCCACCCTATTGGAAACGTGCCACGCGAGCCCCAAGGCCGCCACTCCTGACACCACTCCGAGAAGAAACCTCTTACGCCTAGTGCGGCCTCCCTGTGGTTTGTCCAGCCAGGGGAAGGGCGCATTGTCAGGCAGCTCGTACATCTTAGCCTTCTTCTCCTGTACAGCCAACTCCTCGAGACCTTCCCTCATCAGCTCTCCGGCCCTGCGAGCGTCGTTGATGATCTCGTGCGCTGAGTTGCAGAGCCTCCCGTAGTCCTTCCTGCAACTGTTGTCGCCTCCGCATATGGCAATCAGACAGGGCCGCAGAGCGCTCACGTCGTAATTGACGCAGCTGACGTTCAGGTTGATGTAGTCTATGCCCGGGGTGAAGTTGGAGACGAAATGAACGGCTTCGACAGGTTTCACTATCACCCCGTGTGCGACTTCAACCACCGGGGTGTCGACCGTGTAACCGTCGTCCACAAAGACCACGTTCATGCTGTGTGTGGTCTCGCCAGTGTTATAGGAGGTGCACACCTTGTTCACGGGAGGCACGTACTCCACCACTCGTTCCGAATCCAGGATGCCTACCATGTAGTGGTTGTGGTCCGTCGTGGGGATGAGCGTGTTGATGTTGACTGCGATCTGTGGCGCCTTTTTGGATAAGGTGGCCCTTTTGCTGGGTTCTCCCGGGGTGCAGGACTCGAGCTTGTACAAATCGGCTACGTAGATTTTATCGTAGCTGGTGCTGTAAAACTCCTTGTGGGGCTCCTTGAATATACCCACAGCGCCGTGAGCGGCTATGAGGCCGGGGCACACGACCGTGTTACTCAAGCCTATGTTGTACTGGGGGTCCAGACAGTTCTTGGAACCGGAGGCTGGGTCCTTGTATTGGGTTTCGGGGATGTTTACGACCACGTCGTCCAGCTTCACCACCCCAGGGTTGTCGGAATCCGAAGCGGAGCGCCTGCTTCTGCCGTGAGGCCCTGTCGCGACAGTGGCTATGCCTGCAGCTCTCTGCTGTCTCTTCCAGTCTCTCAGCCTGTGTACGGCCGACGTGATACCCAGTATCGCCGGGGTGTCGGATCGAATGCCTCGTCTGAAATCCGAATCAATCGGGGCCACGACAAACTGGTTGATGCCGAATGCGACCGCAACCAGCTCGGGAAACCGCTTGAGCGTCTCGAATGAGGTCGAGGTTACGGTGATGTTCACCATGACGTCCCTAGCCCACACAGTGACACTGGACCCCGAGCAGCACTTGGTGTTGAGGTTCTCTTCGCAGTTTAACACAGTGTTGGTTTCCATGTCGGCCAGCGACAGCTCGCCGGTGATGTCCAACTGCTGCGAATCTCTATGTTCGAGCGGCCTGATCTTCAGGCCCCCGGTAAGAGACAGTGTGAAGATTACCTTGTTGGCCCTTACTCCTTGCCTTAGCAGAGTCAAGAGGTACGACATGACCCCAGTGGAGGATTCGTCTCTGCTCCCCGATGCCCACATGTTCTGACAGTGTCCAGCTCGACTCATGTCGACCAAACCTTGGGGTGTGATGAAAGCGTCGAACGAGCCGAGCTGCGAGAAGTCTATGCCGCTCAAGAGCTTGTGGGATCTTGGCAGCCTGAGGAAGAGTTTCGACACTCCCTCTCTGATCAGAGCCGAGGCGAGATCAACTGCGACCCTGGTGAAATCAGAGCCCTGCCAGTTTGCGCGAGAGCACTCGGTCATGCCCCAGTCAGTCGCGTCCAGCATGATAGCGGTGGAGTACGTGGACACTCTCACCTTGGATAGCGTTTCGGCTACTGTGTTGACGACCCCTGGGAAATCGCGGCTTGAGGATGAGATGGGGACGAGGCACTCGTCAAAGGAGACCTTCATGATTACATGGCCCGCTTCAGCCACCGTGTAGAATGTGGCTACGTCGAGCGCCACCGAAAGATAGTTTGAAGTGTAGACGGCTCGGTCCACAGAGAGAACGGTCGCGTCGCAGGAGGAGGGTACGAGAAAGTCTCTGATCTCTGTGGCGGTGGGTTTGTAGTCCGGGTCCCGATCCTTTAGACTTGCTAAGCTTGACACCTCGCAGATGGCAATAGGGGCTGAGGCGGCACCATCTGCGTTGGTTATGCCCAGTCGAGGGACTCTAGAATTGCCTATGCAGAACCTGTTACCTTCGGACACAAAACAGTTTTCCCCGAGTTGCGCGTAACAGGTGCCGATTGACTCTGCGTCCCCGAGTCCCACGTAGGTGAGCACACAGGCGTAAGGGGAGTTTCGGATAGTCAGGACCTCATCGGTCTCGGGCCATTTTCTGCTCGCAGCGGGTGCGTGTAGCGTCCTCCTCAAGAGCTTGAAAGCTGCGCACTGAGGATCGGGTTCGCAGTCAGCCATCGGGTCCTCTCCGAAGTAATAGTCTCTGTTACGGGGCTTGGCGTGGAGCAGAATAGATATCTTGTTCAAGGGGGTGCTTGCAACAACGCGGTCCGAACACTTGAACCCTCCGGGGACGGCGAGACAGGACGACTTGTCCAACCTCCTAACGTAGGCGCCTAGTAAGGAGCCTTCAGACTCGTGCTTGTTGAGATCACCAGCCGGGTCTCGAAAGGGTCTCCAGTTAGCGTAGATCATCCCCGGGCAGTAGTGCGTGCACATGTCGCTCGTGTGGTTGTAGTTGTGCACAGTCAAAGCAAAGCCGCTATGGCTCCGGCCCTGACACCAGCCCGTCTGTTTGTTGCACGAGCCGACGGCGATCCAAACGTAGGGAGCGTAGCCGTAAGGGTCGTTATTGTTGACAGGGGAGCCCGCGAGGCACGGGAGGAACGAGAGTGAGAGGGCTATCAGGAGGGGCCTCATGAGTGCGGGTCGATGTACGCGTGGGGGGGGGTGGTGAGAGACTCCAGGCAGACGGGGATGGCAACGCGCGTTTGAGGTACAAACTAAACTATGCCAACAACGTCGGTCGCACTATGATATGGTAAGGGTGTATAGTAAGTTGTTATTTGTGAAAGAGTTACAACAGAGGATTGGTCGCGGGAAGCCTTTCGTTGTCGCTGTGCTTATATTTCATCAAAGCCTGACATGTAGACGCCAGGCCAATGAACTGTTTGACAGCATCATTGTGAACCTTGGCCACATCCTGGTCGGGGACGAAAAACGGTCTACCCATGTGTGTTTGGATGCGGTTCAGGATGCGAAGAGAAGCGACGTTCGCCAGCGAGTACGATTTGCTCATCAGGTCCACGGACATGTTCTGTATCACCCCAATAACGTTTTCATCCCTCATGGTGTGGGCCAGATGAATGTTCACTTGCTCCTCTGTGAATCTGTGGTTGTAGGAGTCCAGGTAGCCCTTCACCTCGTGGGCCTTGAGCACTTTGATGGAGTCCAAAGTGTTCCTGTCTACTTTACACAAGGGACAGTCGGTGCCATCATTCTCGTACTGCACGTCGACTATTGCGGGGTGCTCGTGAGCGGTGAGGTTCATGTACAGCATCGGGTACTGTTTTTGTATGAAGCGATCACTCTCACTGATGTTATTCTCGCTGATGATGTTGTACACCTCCCGATCATGTTGCTCCCCGGGCTCGGGGAACATGTGGAATATAGGGTCAGCCGCCATGGCCGCTGAATAGCCTCGCTTCGATGCAGCTTTAGAGTTCTGGGGTAGGTCGTCTGAGGCGCCATCGTCTGAGGCTCCGGGGGGAGATCCATTGCGGGGTGTGTTAGGATTACTAATAGAAAGAGCCGCTGGCCTAGATCCCCGAAAACCCCGATCGTTACCGGCGCTGGCAGAGGTTCGCTTCTTACTAGGAGGTTGTTCGTCGACGGCGTCCGGCTCGGGTCTCACCCTCACCCTATTATTCAGGGCTACTCTCTCTGGGAGGCTGGCTCGACCAACTTCACGCGATGACGAAGGCTGCTGAGAGTAAGACCCCGAAGGAGACGAGGAAACATACGTCGAAGAGGAGGCGCGCTCACTCATCTTCGGTTGCCGGTAAAAGAAGAGGACACTGTTCTACGGCTGTGGCTGGAGTTATCGAGAGTGACAAATTCACCGTGTGCGGAGGACTTATAGCGGCGTGCTGCGGCGCACATTGGGGTAGCCAATGTCTATTCCGTACGAGTTCCAAGCACGTAATTGCCATAGTGAACAGTGAACATTGTAAATGGTGCAAAGGTGCTTCGTCTAAACGTGTGCAAGAGAGTGAATTCGATGAAGTCCGGACTAGGGCCTACTTACGGGGGCTGTTCCAACTCAACTTGTCGGACTCTATGAAGCTATCCGAACTGATAGCCGAGCTCACGCTCACCCAAACAAACTGCGACAGTCGCAGCTTCCCATTCACCGGCACCCCTCCATATTGCACAGTGGAGAACGTGACACACATCTCTTGTCTCGCGCTGCGGAAATTGATCGAGTTTGACAAGGAGTTTGTCTGGGGAGACAATCTGATCTTCAACACCAAGGTGGACCGTTGTTCCCCGGCGGGTTCGAACTAAAGGATAGACTCCGGGAGCCTTAGGTCCTCGCTCGCTTCATCCGCGTGGGACAGCAGGATAGATAGAGTCTCGATGTCCTCAAGATGCGTAACCCCCTTGGTGAGCCAGGGGTCCAGGGTAGGACCCGTGTTCTCCACGAAAGACCAGTGCGCGTTTGTGAAAGTGTCGACCGAGGACAAGAAGAGAGCCGTCGTAAACATGACCAGCTTGACTCTAGTGGACTATGCCGATGTAAGCGAGTGTCCCGAAGGGACTCTGCGTTCGGACCAGTCTCTGTTTGTGCCGATCTTCTGCAAAGAGTGCTACGGCACCGCCGAGGACGATTACACCGAGGCGCTGGCTAGTATCGTTTCGTGCGGCGTGAGTGACAAGTTCCTCGTGGGGATGTGTAGCGTGTTTGGAGTGGCGCAGGGCGAGGTGTACCCAGAGTCGAGGAAAGATTTCATTGTGGCCAACGACATGTCGTACTCGGGAGCGTGTCACCCCCAACCCGGCAAGGCTGTGTTCTTACACAAAGTCAAGAAGGACATCGGTCGAGTCAAGTGTTACTGGCACGTACACAGTAGGTCTGTTGACAAAACATTCCTGTACTGCTGTGTGGCGTGCGACGACACCGAGTACACCAACTGCGTGGTAAAGCCGGAGATGAGCATTGGCTTCAGCTTAGGCACAGTGGGAGACAACAAGAGCGGCCCCGTGACCGAGGAGTGCAGTTTAGTCTCTGTGCCCATGAGGCCGGGCTGCTTTTGCACCCTGGTGACAGGTAAGGATCTGGGCCAGACAATGACCAGGATGGGGTTTTCCACCCTGAAGGACTCGGTCCTTGACGCAGGCATCAATCTGAAGGAGAGCGACGGGGTCGTCTATGACCAGACCGAAACTCCCTCAGATGTGTCTGACGAGAGCTCCGAGGGGCAGAGTGTCACGGAGACTATTAAGTCCCTGAGGAAGGCCGTGCTAGACCAAGCTGCAGAGGTGCGAGTGCTCAAGGATGTAATAGAGGCCATCAAGGTTCAGAATAGCGTACTAACTCGGACACTGAGATGTCCTGACGATCCCGACACACTGTTCACGGTGCAAGGAGCTAAGGATTTCACCAGACGCACCGGTGTGAAAACTAAACTCTGTGCTGGTATTAAACCTACTGACAAAGATACTAACTTCGGAGTATCAGACCCTAGAGGAGATTATCCAGAGCCCAAACCCCAACAGATTGAAGATACAATGGCTGTTAGTCAGACCCAAATCGATAATCTGATCAAGCTGTTGCAGCAGCAGCAGCAGCAGCCAGCTCTGCCTCAGCAGCAGCAGCAGCAGCAACCAGCTCTGCATCAACAATATCAGCAGCCTCAAGGGCAACTACAAGATCTACAGAGTTTGATGCAGTTGGCCCCCATACTTCAACATTTTAGCCAACCTCAAACCCAACATGGAATGTGGAATCCTCAGCAGCAGCAGCAGCAGTATACCGGGCAAGGGTTCTTAGGCGGGCAGGCTCTGTACAACCCAAGCAGTGTATCAAATCGTGGTGACAAATGGTTTCAGCAGTACGGGACTCTGACCGAGGAGCAGAAGAGGACCATAGCGATGGAGTATAACAAGGAGGAAGTGGAGAGACAGGCATCTTCCCAGAAAGAGCAAGAGAAGATGCTCGATTCGATCAAGGCCAGCATAAGAGACGTCATACTAGAACAACAGGGCAGCTCGGTGTCACAAGAGTCCTCATCTAACCAGTACAATATGGATACTTTGCAGACTTTGGCCAGAGACACCCCGTATAAGCGGGGCCGCAAACAAGCAAAGGACGATCAGGACCCTGGGGATATCTCTAAATTGATGAACGAACTACGGGAACTTACGAAGCAGATCGCAAAGCGGGGCGGCGGTGGTTCAAGCGAGGAGAGAGGCGAAGTGGTCACAATGGACACTGACGACGGCGGAGCGCCTAGTACACCCTCAGCTTCCAACAACCAACAGTCTCAGCCGTCCTCACATCAGTCCAATGCGGGCGTTACTAACAAACAACAAGCTGGATACTCGGTACCCTCGGGTGGAGGCGACTCCCTGAAGACTTCGCAATCCGTGGTAGATTTCATCTCCTCAGTTGTCACAAAGAAATAAAAGATAGGTCCATATGGCGTTACCCTGGCAGGGTAATGTAAAGTCTTGGGAGCATACTTATTGTAGACCCTGTGTGATTGTTTTTTTTTTATTATGAGTGGTTGTATGTATCGTGTGCACAAAATAAAGTCTTACAAACATACTTCGGTCGAAATGTCTTTATTGCAGTTTTTTGTGTAGAAATAGTCATGATTGCTTTGCTGTACAGGGAATGTGTTATGATGAAGGATCAACTGTTTACATACACACCAGTAAGCAAGCCACTAATGACACACGTTCCAACCGTGTACTACAATCTAACACTTGATTGCCTACACTTACTATGGCCTCGCAGAAGTCGATCTGCTTCATGCTCAATGAACCACCCGTGAGATCGGTCCAGTTGCGGCAAGGGTCGATTCCCAGGATCATGGTGACCGATGAACCCGTCGATAACGACGTGGTGCTATCGGGGTTGAACGGGTATAAGGGCCAATGGAACAACCTAGCCCTGGGTAATCTCGACTTCAAGCACGTACCCTCTCAACTGATCGCCTCGACCACCAAACACAGTCCTCGAGTTGGGGATGTGTGTGTCAGACTCATGCCTATCGTCAGTCAATCGGAGGAGTACTCTTCCATTGTGGACCTGTACAACACGTACATCGCCAAGGGGAGCTCTCTGATAGCCAAGAGGTGTATAAACAGCTACGCCTGCACCGAGGAGCTGTACATCCCCGCCATCCCTATACACACGTTCGTCTCCGAGTGGAACAAATCGCTCCAAAGGTTTCACGATATGATCAGGTCCGACGGCCACCCAAGCCGTCAGACCCAGCGTCAGCGTCGCCTGACCGTGGTTTCCAACGTGACAGAGATCGCTCTCAAGGACGTGCCCATTGTCAGTGACCATTTGTGGTTCGTGCTACACTCTATTGTGTCAAAGCCGTCCCTTGTCAAACAAGTCGTGCAGCTGGTGGGCTCCATCGCGTCGACATCGGGCACGGTGTACCACACAGGCGAAGTGGAAAATACCACGGTTCCTGGTGGTGAGGACGCTATCCACGCTGTGAAATTGTACCTGATAGCCAAATCTGTGCCCGCCACGGGAAACAATGTCACCATTCTCGGAGACGAAGCCGGTGCGACGCTGGGTCTCATCTGGGTTGCTGATGAAGAGGAACTACACGACCACCTGAGAAACAGCCGAAACTGCTACTACGTGCATATGGGCACCGTGGCCGGGACCACCTTCAGGTGCAACGGGTTTTGCGAGTGGCGCTATTATAACCACATCGTCTTCAATAGGATGACTACAATCGGACAGGAGACCGTGTCGAAGCTTCAGAGCACTACCCTGGCGGGTAACACAGGAGACTCGGCTAGATTGGCCAACGAAGCCTAGCGACCTGACACATTTTGTTTCTTTTTTTTTGTTACACATTAAAAATACAGACAATCGCATTCTAACCCAGTGTCGCCTTCGCTATCTCTATCTCCGACGGGGACATGTTACCCAGAAAGTTTTTACCCGATCACGACTTGATCCTGTGCGCCTCTCTGAAAAGGACTATGATGACTACAAACGTTCACCCCTTGTACCTACCTCCCATTGTGTGCTGGCTCAATCGGACCTGTGTGCAAATGAAGCGTGTCAAAGGTGTCGCGTACAACTTACTCAAGGTTATCTCGAGCGTGCTAGTTTTCACCACGATCTTTGTGCACATGATCAGATTGTGGAACTGGTTCGCGTGGGGGTTCCTGGGCACCATGTGGTCTCTGATGGTCTGCATCACCTTGATCGGAGGTTCCATTCTTACCCTCCTGAGCTCGGAGAGACGAAGCAGTCGCAGTGACACCGGCGTGATCGCTGACCCAATGTCAGGCGTAGCAGTGTCCCAGAAACTCCTCATGTTCATCTTCTTCTTAGGCGTCTACATTTACACCTGGTTATACTACGAATTCTGCGCCGGCACGGAGGTCTCGGGGATCGAATGCTCGGACAGACGAGGTCCGTCTCTGGTCCCAATTCTGAACTGGACGACGTTCGTGTTTGTCTGGATTAACACGATCGGCTTCGTCAGACTAGTTCGATCAAATTGAACTCATGCCATCTTACCAAGGGACTCGGTTATACCTTCTACTATTTTCCATATTCTACCTGTCGTACGACCTGGCACGGGGAGACCTGACGCAAAGGAACTCCATCTGGCTCGCCGGGTACAAGGTGATCTTCTTGGTCGCGACTGTGAAATCCGTGACATCGTACGTATGCTTGGAACTGAACACCCTACTCGAGAGGACCAGGCAGCTGCAGTACTCGGCCCTCTCGACAACAAGCAAAGGCGAGGTGCTCGCGCTGTACAGGGAGGAGAGACTGACTGACTCCGACATGGACGAGGCTCGCTACAGCAAGCGAGCTTTCGGACACGGCGAGCAGATACCGTTTCACCCTCATGACAAATACAATCCGGCGCCCGTGTTCTGGTGCAGTCTCATGGCATTCGTTGTCCTCTACAACACGGCCCATCTTGCTCTAGTTCCCTTCTCGTACACATCGCCTCTATTCTTCGGAACGCCCGCATACGTGCTGTACTGGGGAGTTATGAGAACGACCCAGATGATATTGCACTGAACATACATATTTATTTTATTAAGGAAAGAGGCGACCCGTCTCCCTAGGGCCCAAAAGACATGATCTATCCGGATTCGCAACGAGAGCCCGAGGTCATCGCTAGACAGAGTGAATCTGCTTCACTGGAGAAACGTCTGGAACAGTGTATTACTGTAATCATATGCATACTGGTGTTACTGAATATCGGCCTGTGGTTCGCTAGACTGTGTTTCCATACCAGCCACTTAGTTGAGTGACAAGTGATACGACTCGAGATCTTGGGCAGGAATGAGTCGTCTTGAGGAGGACGGCTGGTGGATGAACCTGTTGAAAGAGAATCCCGCTGAACGGTACAGCGAAGAAGACCTTTTTGGATATGGACACATCGATAGCTGGTGGCTTGACATCGGACACGGCAATCTCCCCAAGATCACTAGCGAGCCGTGTGAGGCGTCGGAGCCGTGTGCCGATCAATGGTGGATGACCACAGAGTTTGGGAAAGACAAGAGTGCCAAGGGTGCAGAGTCTGCTACCACCCGCCTGGTAGACAACAACGCTACCTCTAACAACCTATTCGAGAGCTCCCAGGTTGCGAGCGACCTGGCTGTGAGCGCCGGGGCCGCTAGTGCCTATAACAACCTGACTGTGAGCCCCGGGGTTGCTAGTGCCTCTAACGACATGACTGTGAGAGCCGGGGCTGCTAGTGGCTCTAACTCCGAGGTTGCTTTCAGCAGACTCAAACCTTCAGTCAACACATCTACCATGCTAGAGATGATGTATGCTAAAGTTGATACCGCAAACCCCTCCGGTCGCCAGCTCATAAGGTATACTGATAGCCTGAAGCGCATTAAGAAGTGTAAGAAGATCTCCATTGGGAACCCTGAGCGTCACTTGAAACAGAACTCTGTTACCGATTCAGTTTCATATTAATTATCCTCCTTTTGGATATACTTTATGTTTTGTACTTTTATCTTGTGAAAACAAATAAAGATGTATGGAAGACAGGGTACATGTTGTAGAGGTTCTTTATTTTTTTTGTCGTCCTTTATTATGAAACAAACACAACACCTTGTACAGAATGATCGCAACCAAACAAACGTAATATTGTGCTGATACAAGATACAGTGGAACCGTTTACTACACCTAGCAAACAAATGTAATATTGTGCTGATACAAGATACAGTGGAACCGTTTACTACACCTAGGCAAAACACACACACACACACACTAGGGAATGGCTATATCTTGGTCTCCACGGAACCTCTCACAAAAGCCATCTGTTCATATTGAGCTGGGCCATGAATCTGTCTCCGGTCTTGATTGTGCTGAAATTATAACCGTTGCAGGCTCGTACCACCTGTCCTCCTGCGAAGCCTTGCACACTTTCCACGATGGTCATGGCATGCCTGACCACGTTCCTCAGAAACCCTTTGACGCCGTCGTTCTCCACGATAGCGCTGATGGTTGCGGCGTCAAAGTCCTGGTTGACGGCCTCAGCGGCACTGTTTCTCATCACATCAGTGACTTTGTGATAATCAGCCCCGTTGGCCACCAGCGTCATCATTGACAGTATACTCTGGGGTGTGTAAGGTGACATCAGTTGAAACACATCAAACTCGTACTCGTGTTTAATAGCCTGAATCACCTCTTCCACGGGGTCTCCGCCTGACTCACAATTCACTCTTCTAGTAGCCAGCAGTCCTCCCCAGATGCCCTTGTTCACGGACATGTTGTAACCTAGATCGACATCCACCTCCTGTTGAGCCGCTACATCCTCTCGGTTGGGGAGCTGCACTGTGAAACGATCTCCCTGCTTCAGGGACTCGTGTCCCGTGTTGATGAGCTCCACTTCGTACAGGTGCGGGGTGTTCAGGAACGGTCTATTCGCAATGGAGCTGCTGGTGGTGCAGACCGCCACTTCTTTTAGGTTTCGTATGAGGTCTGAGCTCAGTCCGTGTAGCGTAGGCACGTATGAATCGCCGTCTTTGACAAAGTGAAACAGGCCACCGGGTAGATAGTTCTTAGCCGACTCGTGTTTGTAGCACCCGTAAGGGACTTGGGTGGTACCGGTCCGCCGATCGCTCAGGTTGTGTGTGTACGTGCGAATCGGTTGGTGCACTCTGGTGGACGACATAGCTTAGCTGATCTCTAACTAGAAGAGGCAGAGGTTCGGGTTCGCTAGACTGTGGCAGACGCGATGTTGTGCTAGTACAGACAAATTGTCAGTCAGCTGCGGAATAGGAACCTCTCTGCCTGAGATGGATCTCGACAGGTTGGCGAGTACGGCACGTTGGGATGCTTGAGGACGAGCGACGCCGCTGTGAGTAGTTCCAGGAGGATAGGGGCCTCTTCACTGTTGAGCCTGAGCAACCTGACCGTAAGCATGTTAAGATAGGCGTCCGACAGCACGCCGAACGTTTGCGAAAACCAAGGGCACCAACCTAGAATGATGTACGAATTGAGATCGTCCTGTGCACTAGCCTGGGGTGGTGTGAGACTCTTGTCCGACTCACTCGTAGCCCCTTGCCTGTTGATCAACAGCTGCACTCGGTTAGCCTTCTTCTCGTACTCTTCAGTGAGTTCCGTTAGAGACTTGGATGACGTGAGACATATCAACTCCTCCAGTGTTAGCGTGTGCCATTTAGCACCCCAGCCCATCTCGGTGACAGTTCAACAAATGAGGCCTGCTGACACAAGGCTGCTTGTTTATAGAGGTGCGTGTTGTAGTATAGGTGTGTCAAGATGAATAGTTCATCTCCACCCTCTTGCGATAAGCCAGCAGTCTCTCGTTGTAAAATTCGACAGCGCCGACATTCTCGGCAAAGTTGCAGTTTGTCATTTGTAGATTCTCTCTTCTCACCACCCTAGTGAGCACAACGTACACTGAGGGCTTTATCGGCGACATGGAGAAATGCCTGGGCGGGTGGTAGAGCACTTGCCCGTGCACGGTGCAGCCTTGGCAATCGTACGTGTTCATCGCCAACAGACAGGCCAGCGGGTGCGTGGTCACTGTCCAGTTCATGTACTTCCACTTGGAAGGAGATACCTTGTACAGGGTTCCCGTCTGATCGCCCTTCACGTAGAACTCGTTGAACTGGCCCTGTATATTGAACGACATGCCCAGCACTACACCTTCCGTGTCCGCCACGGAAGGGAGTTGCTGCTGCTGCTGCTGCTGCTGTAGACCCCTTTGCATGCCCAGCACGGCAGCCGATGACCGCAATGTATTTTTGTTCGCAACCTGTATACCGTTGAAGTCCATGTGCCAGATCATTCGCACCTTGCAACCTACCCAGAGCTTGTCCACCTTCAGATAATCCCTTTCCGTGGGGAGGATCCCCGGACGGTATTTGGGCACTGAAAAGATCTTGGGAAGCGTCTGAGCGGCCTGCTTCAGCACTTCGTACCAAGCGGTCGGTCCTTTGTAGGGTGCCCGGGTCCGAGACACGGTGAGAAACTTTTCCCCGACTCGGGCATGTTGTATCGCCTTGTTCATGTACGCTGTTGTGTATCTAATCTGCTGGTCGTCCTGGTGGAAGATCCTCAGCTTCTGAGGTTCGTAGTCTGGGTCCATAACGTCCATGTCGCGGACAGCCACCTGGCTCCTGAAAATGAGCCGAGACTCTTCGGTGACCGTGTTGAACTGAAGGTACGTCACGGCCTCCGCGTAACCCGGGTCCTTGAACTGTCGCCTGTTGACAAAGAGCGGAGTCGAGGAGGATAGGAGACTTTCGAAACGCTCCGTTTCCCAAATGCGCAGATTGGATCCCACGGGCTGCAATTGTGAGACGCTGCCTGAGAAGACTATCAGAGGACCTTTCCCGGGTCCGTAGAAGAGAGCCAGGCAGCACAACATCCTCTCGAGTAGCTCCACGTTCATCAGACCGTACTCGTCTACGATCAGCACGTTCACTCCCAGGAACAGAGGGGCGTCCTCCATGGGTGCCAGTTCCGCAGGGTTCTTAGACACCCTCAAGCGCTCTAGCATTTTACTGCACACCGCACACGACTCCGGTCTCAGTTGTCTACACGAGTGTCGTCGTATGATCCCATCGTCCCGCTCTGGGGGCAAGTGGGACTGGTGCAGTGTATTGAAACGAGATATCACGTTCCAGTACACTTTGCAGTACTGCCGCGTGAACTCTTCGAGCGAAAGCTTGTAGTCCAACAGTTCCTTCTTGAACCCCATCATCTTGTGAAATGTGTAGACGTGGTCCAGGCCGCAGGATTCCATCAGGGTGCCCGCGGCCTTGTTGGTCATGGCGCTCACAAGGACGCTGATGTTCATGCTCTTTAACTTTTTCTCCAGCAGTGATATGGCGTATGATTTGCCACAGCCGGCGTCTCCGCTCAGCAGAGCCAGTTTCATACACTCGCCTCGGGACATGTGCAGCTTGACCATTGTCCTCACCCAATTATCCTGGCAGTATCTAGACATGGCCAACATTGCTTTCATTCTCAGGTCGTCCTCATCCTTCTCCTCTTCCAGACATCGTCTTTTGCTATCAGACTCGCCCACCACTAGATCATCTCTGCGTCGCTCGGCGGACCCACTCATGTCTGTATGGTTGACTGTATCTCTCTGCTGCCTATATCTCTCTAGCTATATATATATATATATATATCTCCCTACTCCTCTCCTCCTTCTAAAGCGCTACAGAGCAGGTGAATCTTTTGACCAAGGTGAATGGAACAGCACCCGCTTTTCAAGAGGTCCTGGTAGGACACTTGACGTAGACGCCTTAAAGGGGACGTGTTCCTGGTTACTCCGACAAACAGCCGACCTCCCCTCTTTACCCTGACCATCCAGACCCCTACGTTTCATGAACGCCGAGAGTGACTGCTCTAAGCGAAAGGGGTCTTCACGAGACACTCTGTCTACCTCAGCGTTTGTCAAAACGCTGCTGATGTGAGGGGGGGCTTCGATGCCTTCCAGTACGGAGCGCAAGACCATGGTCCTGACAGAGTGGGACCCTCCTTGACATTCGCTCTGATCGGCACTCAAGCCTGCAGTGAGAGGCATGTACACGACACCTTGCGCCTTACGCACCCTCCTTGCTCTCTGGTGTACGCGTAGAACCCCCTCGTAGGCGGTTGACACCGTGTCTCTGAACAGTGTCACATACGAGCTGTACATGTTCTTGCTCGTGTACAGAGCGGCCGTCGTCACTCCTCCCTTCCCTGTACTGTTTAGGACATTTTGGAGCCCGGCTAGCACTTCGATCAAAGGAGCGTGCGCCCCGTACTCGAACAACAGCCACGCAAAGTCCTCGGTGTCTACCCTGTCTGTAGATTTGTATTTATTGCCATGCACGTAGGCTCTACAGAAACCAAAGTGTTTGGCGTACCACTCGGGCTCCAGTTTAGATAGCATGATGTTCATATTCTCTACCATCACGCTGAACCCCGTGGCCAGTTTATCGCCTACCCTCATCTCAAACAGCTTCTGTAACACCCCGACCGGTGTGACAGACTGACCGGGTTTGAACATGCGATCCTCCGGGAGCGACACCGCAAGGTAATGTCTCCCCACCCAGTCTAAGTGAGGGTGTGAGTCTTCTGTCTCGTGCGTTCCGTCCGCCGCTTCCTTGGGTTCGGCACCCTTGCTAGGCTGGCTCTCTGACAGCTTGATCCTCAAGGCTTCCCGCTCCTCACAGGCTTCCTGGAGAGCCTCTCGTGTATCCTCCAGCTCCTTTGTACACAACTCGAGTTCGTATAGCGTGTGCCTGTGCGTATCGCTCAAGCGGTCAATGTCAGCTTTGGTCGCTGTATTTTCTACCATAGCCACATCTCTTCCTCCTGCCGCTGTGTGTTCTCCTTCCCATGTCGCACGTCCCGCACCACTCAACGCCTTTCTCTCACGGAGGGCCTCTATCCTCTGTTCGTGCTCCACATCCAGTGACGTCTTGAGTTCCAGGATTTCACGTTTCAGGTTTGCTATCATCGTTATGTGAGAACAGTCGTTACACGTACCGGAGGACTCTGCTCGGCTCCTCTTTCTGCTGCACAGAGATGAACCACTGCTGCGTGTGGAAGGCATGATTCCACAACCCCTTAGTCTTATGGTGACAACAACTCCTATAGGTTTACTCCGATATACGATGGACATACAACAAACACACTGCACTTTTATATATAATGTAATACTTGGAGAAGACTTTATTGGGTTCCATAAACATCACACGGGGTTCTTTATTTAATAACAAACAAAGACATATATCAAACACAACCGGTTCAGGTAACAGAGATATCTTTGTCATGAAACAAAATGGCAAGGAAAAGATTGGGTCCCAGTGTTTCCAACCCCTATTGAGGATACCAACCACACCAGTCAGTTTGTACACTCCCTTATTCGTCCGCTGTCCTCAAAGTTAGTCGGGATGCTTGTGACCATCTTCAAGGGGCCGCCGCATTAGTCCTTTGAGTAAGTGCCCAAGACATTTAGGTGATTTGGTGTATAGACCATAATCGGCATTACGTTTCAGAACTACACCAAATTGATCCACTGGAACCACGATTGCTTTATCTTCAGATGGTGGATTGTAGTTTATGAGGGTCGCGTAGGGACTCTCGAGCACCCCTGAGCTGAACCGACCGTCATCTTTCAACGATTCCCTTATGGTCTTCATGGGGTCCACCAACACCAACATTGTATCAGGCGTATGGGCCGTCCTTCGAACATTGAGTATACGAAGCCTTGCAGGGTGGTACAGTAAAGTGGAGTGCTGTGAAGCTATCCGTATAGTGAAGATGTCATTTCCACGCGTTATGCTTCTCTTGGGATAGTTTGGTTGGGGAGTGGCCGTGGGTACGATGGTGAGGCGAATGCTATCTACCTTCGGCATAAGATAACATGGAAAGTTGTCAGGCACCCAAGTCGCCCCCCACACCTCCGGCCAGGACATGACAATCAGAATGTTACGCACAACAGTCCTGTCTAACATGGCAAAAAAAGGGCACTTGTCCAGAGCATTCTTGACAGTATCAATGCCCTTGTAGATACACGGTATCTTGCAACTCCAACCACGTCCTGAGTATACAAGGATGTGAGGTATCTGGTGGGGAGAGAACAAGGAGATTGATTAAACAAACACCAGTGTGTGTGTGTGTGTGTGTGTGTGTGTGTGTGTGTGTGTGTGTGACAGACACCCCTGCATTATAACGTACATTGTCATTCCCAGGAGATGTTTGCTGTGAGTCGGGAGATTGTCCTGAGTTGGAGTGTAAATCGGTGAGGTTGATGGAAGATAGAGACATTGTTACAAAGACAGCTACGGCTGCATCCGACCTCAGCTCAGTTCGAAGGGGTAGCGTATATATCCTGAAGTTGGACAGCAATGGCTGGGTATCACATCCCTGGTCGGATGTTCCAAACTCCCATAGCCCTACCATTGGTCTGATACAACAGCAATGGCTGGGTATCACAGGAACTCGTTGAACTGGCCCTGTATATTGAACGACATGCCTAGCACTGCAAGGCTTCGATGCCTTCCATTCAGGTTTGCTATCATCGTTATGTGAGAACAGTCGTTACACGTACCGGAGGACTCTGCTCGGCTCCTCTTTCTGCTGCACAGAGATGAACCACTGCTGCGTGTGGAAGGCATGATTCCATAACCCCTTAGTCTTATGGTGACAACAACAACAACTCCTATAGGTTTACTCCGATATACGATGGACATACAACAAACACACTGCACTTTTATATATAATGTAATACTTGGAGAAGACTTTATTGGGTTCCATAAACATCACACGGGGTTCTTTATTTAATAACAAACAAAGACATATATCAAACACAACCGGTTCAGGTAACAGAGATATCTTTGTCATGAAACAAAATGGCAAGGAAAAGATTGGGTCCCAGTGTTTCCAACCCCTATTGAGGATACCAACCACACCAGTCAGTTTGTACACTCCCTTATTCGTCCGCTGTCCTCAAAGTTAGTCGGGATGCTTGTGACCATCTTCAAGGGGCCGCCGCATTAGTCCTTTGAGTAAGTGCCCAAGACATTTAGGTGATTTGGTGTATAGACCATAATCGGCATTACGTTTCAGAACTACACCAAATTGATCCACTGGAACCACGATTGCTTTATCTTCAGATGGTGGATTGTAGTTTATGAGGGTCGCGTAGGGACTCTCGAGCACCCCTGAGCTGAACCGACCGTCATCTTTCAACGATTCCCTTATGGTCTTCATGGGGTCCACCAACACCAACATTGTATCAGGCGTATGGGCCGTCCTTCGAACATTGAGTATACGAAGCCTTGCAGGGTGGTACAGTAAAGTGGAGTGCTGTGAAGCTATCCGTATAGTGAAGATGTCATTTCCACGCGTTATGCTTCTCTTGGGATAGTTTGGTTGGGGAGTGGCCGTGGGTACGATGGTGAGGCGAATGCTATCTACCTTCGGCATAAGATAACATGGAAAGTTGTCAGGCACCCAAGTCGCCCCCCACACCTCCGGCCAGGACATGACAATCAGAATGTTACGCACAACAGTCCTGTCTAACATGGCAAAAAAAGGGCACTTGTCCAGAGCATTCTTGACAGTATCAATGCCCTTGTAGATACACGGTATCTTGCAACTCCAACCACGTCCTGAGTATACAAGGATGTGAGGTATCTGGTGGGGAGAGAACAAGGAGATTGATTAAACAAACACCAGTGTGTGTGTGTGTGTGTGTGTGTGTGTGTGTGTGTGTGTGTGTGTGTGTGTGTGTGACAGACACCCCTGCATTATAACGTACATTGTCATTCCCAGGAGATGTTTGCTGTGAGTCGGGAGATTGTCCTGAGTTGGAGTGTAAATCGGTGAGGTTGATGGAAGATAGAGACATTGTTACAAAGACAGCTACGGCTGCATCCGACCTCAGCTCAGTTCGAAGGGGTAGCGTATATATCCTGAAGTTGGACAGCAATGGCTGGGTATCACATCCCTGGTCGGATGTTCCAAACTCCCATAGCCCTACCATTGGTCTGATACAACAGCAATGGCTGGGTATCACAGGAACTCGTTGAACTGGCCCTGTATATTGAACGACATGCCTAGCACTGCAAGGCTTCGATGCCTTCCATTCAGGTTTGCTATCATCGTTATGTGAGAACAGTCGTTACACGTACCGGAGGACTCTGCTCGGCTCCTCTTTCTGCTGCACAGAGATGAACCACTGCTGCGTGTGGAAGGCATGATTCCATAACCCCTTAGTCTTATGGTGACAACAACAACAACTCCTATAGGTTTACTCCGATATACGATGGACATACAACAAACACACTGCACTTTTATATATAATGTAATACTTGGAGAAGACTTTATTGGGTTCCATAAACATCACACGGGGTTCTTTATTTAATAACAAACAAAGACATATATCAAACACAACCGGTTCAGGTAACAGAGATATCTTTGTCATGAAACAAAATGGCAAGGAAAAGATTGGGTCCCAGTGTTTCCAACCCCTATTGAGGATACCAACCACACCAGTCAGTTTGTACACTCCCTTATTCGTCCGCTGTCCTCAAAGTTAGTCGGGATGCTTGTGACCATCTTCAAGGGGCCGCCGCATTAGTCCTTTGAGTAAGTGCCCAAGACATTTAGGTGATTTGGTGTATAGACCATAATCGGCATTACGTTTCAGAACTACACCAAATTGATCCACTGGAACCACGATTGCTTTATCTTCAGATGGTGGATTGTAGTTTATGAGGGTCGCGTAGGGACTCTCGAGCACCCCTGAGCTGAACCGACCGTCATCTTTCAACGATTCCCTTATGGTCTTCATGGGGTCCACCAACACCAACATTGTATCAGGCGTATGGGCCGTCCTTCGAACATTGAGTATACGAAGCCTTGCAGGGTGGTACAGTAAAGTGGAGTGCTGTGAAGCTATCCGTATAGTGAAGATGTCATTTCCACGCGTTATGCTTCTCTTGGGATAGTTTGGTTGGGGAGTGGCCGTGGGTACGATGGTGAGGCGAATGCTATCTACCTTCGGCATAAGATAACATGGAAAGTTGTCAGGCACCCAAGTCGCCCCCCACACCTCCGGCCAGGACATGACAATCAGAATGTTACGCACAACAGTCCTGTCTAACATGGCAAAAAAAGGGCACTTGTCCAGAGCATTCTTGACAGTATCAATGCCCTTGTAGATACACGGTATCTTGCAACTCCAACCACGTCCTGAGTATACAAGGATGTGAGGTATCTGGTGGGGAGAGAACAAGGAGATTGATTAAACAAACACCAGTGTGTGTGTGTGTGTGTGTGTGACAGACACCCCTGCATTATAACGTACATTGTCATTCCCAGGAGATGTTTGCTGTGAGTCGGGAGATTGTCCTGAGTTGGAGTGTAAATCGGTGAGGTTGATGGAAGATAGAGACATTGTTACAAAGACAGCTATACATGTAACGTATATTCCACAATCCCCACTGTTATCGCAAGCCACGTAGAGCGTGCATCCGACCTCAGCTCAGTTCGAAGCTGTAGCGTGTATATCCTACAGTTTGACAGCAATGTCTGGGTATCACAGCCCTAGTCTGATGTTCCACACTCACATAGCCCTACCATTGGTCTGATACAACAGCAATGGCTGGGTATCACAGCCCTGGTCGGATGTTCCACACTCACATATCCCTACCATTGGTCTGATACAACAGCAATGGCTGGGTATCACAGCCCTGGTCGGATGTTCCACACTCACATATCCCTACCATTGGTCTGATACAACAGCAATGGCTGGGTATCACAGCCCTAGTCTGATGTTCCACACTCACATAGCCCTACCATTGGTCTGATACAACAGCAATGGCTGGGTATCACAGCCCTGGTCGGATGTTCCACACTCACATATCCCTACCATTGGTCTGATACAACAGCAATGGCTGGGTATCACAGCCCTAGTCTGATGTTCCAAACTCCCATAGCCCTACCATTGGTCTGATACAACAGCAATGGCTGGGTATCACAGCCCTGGTCGGATGTTCCACACTCACATATCCCTACCATTGGTCTGATACAACAGCAATGGCTGGGTATCACAGCCCTGGTCGGATGTTCCACACTCACATATCCCTACCATTGGTCTGATACAACAGCAATGGCTGGGTATCACAGCCCTAGTCTGATGTTCCAAACTCCCATAGCCCTACCATTGGTCTGATACAACAGCAATGGCTGGGTATCACAGCCCTGGTCGGATGTTCCACACTCCCATAGCCCTACCATTGGTCTGATACAACAGCAATGGCTGGGTATCACAGCTCTGGTCGGATGGTCTGCCCTGGTCGGATGGTCCGAACTCCCATAGACAGACAAGTTGTCGGGTATCACATCCGTGGTCGGGTGATTCAGCTGAGGTTGGTAGTTACATGCTAGGCTTCAGGTATAAAAGGTCTCAGCTCCACATTACATTGCATTGCATTCTGTGCTCCTCTACCCTGCACAACAGGTCTCACACTCTTGTCTCATAACAGAGTTTAAGAATAATGGAGTACATGACAATCTTTGTCAGATGGCGCCGTACCCCACAGCCACACATCAACTTCATCTCAGAAGAATTTGCCAACTGGCACATAAGCAGATGGACATATGTAAACCATGGCACTCTAAATATGACGGTCATCTGTGTTGAAGTAGCATCTAAAGGCGTTTCTACATATCTAGAAAAGATACTGAATGTAATGACAAATATGTGGGTAGAACCGATACATAATTCAATGGAGTACTGGGGGACGTTGAATACCTTGTTGGAAGACAAAAACAGATGGGCCGGAAACACCAACAAATATAGTGTCACGCACACCACCAGTATACCAGGAGTCAGCTTCTACAACCATGTGACTAACACCTTGGCAATGATTAAGGGGTGCCAGTGGACAATCAGGAAGTGTATGACCATGGCTGACAAGATGACATTATTCAAGCTGTACTGCAGACATGTAAGTAGTGTGTAAGCAATGCATTGTTTAAATTTCAAACTGTAAACTGTGTGTTATACTCCTTACGACAACAGGTGTTTGCACATGTCATCCACAGGAACCTCACAGTGTGACGGTGCTGACTCCCGGGTCTGGGGCGAAGATGATAACAGTACGATGTGAAGAGCCCCAGAGAATATACGACCTGCTGAAGCTATACGGCCTGACATGCTCCAATGTCTGGGATTCGACAATAGCCCTGTCGGCCAGGTCTCCTTGTACAGCACTGTGTGACCACAACATGAATATAGTTCATGTAAACAGGATCCCCTACACCGACACATTTGGTGAAGAAGAACCCGATGTGTCAAGCTTCTACCACAACATGAAACACGTCCGACTGCAAACCACGCGCAACGTACTGAGACACAAACCCTACACCTTGTATAGACCAGCACCGGCAGCTATCCCACCACTACAATCGATCACCAGTTCGCCCAGAAACAGTTCAACAGACACCAATGCCGAGTGCATACCAGTTGCCCTGTACTACAACAAGGACCTGGCAAACTTGAGAGATGTCATCAAGGCAGACGGTCGATTTGTCCAGTGTGTTGATCCAGGCCTCATGGAGAGAGGAGATGGAGAGACATACATGGTGGAAGTGGAAACGGACAGCACGCGTTTCATTATGGGTAGGAATAGTGTGAACCCTACTTGTATTGCTATTGGTGTGTGATATTGTTAACCCTACTTGCATTGCTATTGGTGTATGATATTGTTCTAATGGCGACCTCTGTGTTTCTATCGTATAGGGCCAGGGCTTGTAGATTTGTCGGATGACGAATCGGACGACGCTGAATCTGAGGACACCACCCTCTTTGCCTGCTTCTGCTGCTACACCACTGCTAACACATACCTTGAATGTGGACACCTGTGTTGCACAACCTGTATAAAACAACTGAAGAACGGGGATGTCTTCACGTGCGGCATTTGCAGAAAGGATTCCAGCTTATACAGGCACATGGACATATCACACTACTCTGATTGTAGGTGCAAAGCATGCTTGAAGCACAAGCAATGGGTCTCAGATTGCGGCCATTTAACATGTACATGTTACAACGTAAGATGTACTGTCTGTAGTAGAGCAATCACTGCGCTACGAAGAGTGTTCACTTCGTAAAGACTCAAGGATACGCTGAGACACAGTACTCTGTTGAATAAAAAATATATTTGTAAGAACACAGTCATGTGTGAATAACAGTTCATTTGTAAGTGGAATGGCTTGTACTTAGTGGAATGGCTATACAATATATATACCTTGTTTTGTGAATATTTGTAAGATACATTGTAAACACTACTCAGATATGTGATGACCCGGTAACAATAAACGACTGTGGACAACTCAACTTTGTTGACAATGGTGCATTTATTCATACATGGCAATGTAATACAAGCTGATTCGTTTCAATGGTATCTACAGTGGTATATGTGGGGTTGGAAACACTGGGCCCTTGACATGAACCATTGGATTTATGCACAGGACAACAGTGTTCTTTGTGTGGCTGAAACTGTGTTGCAAATGGTAGCTTTGCAAGGTTGTATGTGTAGGAACTGTCGACTTGGACAGATAGCAGGTAGTAGTAAGAGTTCCCTGTGTGGCCTTTGTATACTATGATGGTATACAAACACGTGTTCTTGTGGACATGTCCATATACCTCGTGTTTCCCCCCTGGACTCCAACATATAAAAAGTGTACATTTCAGTCTCTCGGAGATCCCTTCCATCTGTGTACAATGACAGGGGCTTAGTGTAACTTCAGAGCAAGCCTCGACTTCGTCTTCCTTGACTTGTAACACCCCCAATAGAGTACGAATAGGGCTCTCATATCCTAAGTTGATGATCTTGACATCACCGTGTTTACTCAAGCTTGCTATGTACTCTGGAATGGGTATCCTGACATTGGTATCATGTTCACGAAGTTCAATGTCGAAGGTGTGAACCTCACTGTGCCCACCGACATATTCCTGGATTGAAGAACCCCAATTATCTGGGTGTGTATCTGGTTGTGGTAGCACTTCACACGGGTTCTGGCGCACTTGTAACCTGAAGTTGAATTCAGGATTCCCCTCCAGTTTCTCAAACTTGACACTGTGTCCAGGGTTCACTTCGGTTTTGACTTCGGTTTTGACTTCGGTTTTCACTTCGGGGTGCACTTCGGTTTTCACTTCGGTTTTCACTTCACGCTTGGTCTTAAGTGTGTAGGGGTAGTGGTCAGATGCGCTACTCTCACCGTGGCAAGGTTTTCGTTTTACTGGGGTTTTGATACGTCTTTGCCTTTGCTGTGTAGTAGAACAGCTCACCTCCATGGGTGTATGCTCTGACCTCAATGTTTCTATTATGTTGCGTATCTGACTCTCATACTCTATGAACATCTGACCTGTGTCGACCAGAGTGTCCATCTGGTTTTGTTCTCGGCGATCATCATCGTCGTTGTCGTGGTCATCGACCTTAATTACATGAATGCACAGTCGTCTAAGCACCTTCTCGATCCTTTCAACCGAGGCGTCTTTCTGAACCTTGATTCTATCTAGCGCTGTTTTAGGATCACACTGGTAGATGTCGACGACACCGAACAACTGCTCTAGTGAACACGATATAGCATTTTTATACGTGAGCAATTCCTTGGTCCTAGAATTCAGGATGTATATTTCCTGGGTAAGTGTTTCCACGGTCCCGCTGAGCTCTTTTTTGCTGTCTTCACGCATGGTGATGGTGTGCATAAGCTCCTTGACACGGTCTTGCTCCTTAGACAGATTGTCCTTTGTCACACTTGTTTCACGTTGAGCGGTGTCTATCGCTTCATTGTATCTAATCTCGGCCTCTCGCATATCACTCTTTAGCTTTGACAAGGACCGTGTCAAGTTCTCCTCACACTCTGTCAGAGTCATGATCCGCTGTTCAAGTTCAACTTGTGCTTTGAGGTGTTCCTTCTCCATCCTCTCAATTGTGGAGTCCTTTGTGGCCATCTGATTGAGCACATCTTCAAGCGTAACACTCCAATCGGACCTCTCTTTATCGCGTGCCATTGCGATTATGCTCATATTCCTTTTCAGATCCTGGTATGCGTCTTGAGTCTTGTTATACAACTCTTGTAGGTCACTGACGCGATTGCTAGTCTTGAGGCACTTCCTCTCGGTATCTTCTTTTGACATTTCTGCCGTGGCTGCCACTTGTTTCATGGCACGATGATCACGTTCCAGTTGATCCAAGGATGTTTTACCTTTGGCACACTCAAGGTGCAACCGGGCTATTTCTCGCCTCGCGACAGTCAACTCGTTCTGATGCTGTGTGCACCCATCTCTCGCACAGAGAATCATGTCGCTGAGGTTCCGGATCATCGAGACGAGAGCACGTCCTAGCTCGAGTACAAGGCCGCGTTGCACCTTTACGGCCTCCTCGATGTGGATCGCCGACGATAGGTGGCCTGTGTCACGAGCTGTGTCAGGAGACAATTTCTGGACAGCGTTCTGTAGGGTGTTGAATTCCGGGTCGTTTGCGTCGGTGAATACGAGCAACAGACCATCCAGGAGAGTTTTCAATTCACAGTTCACGCTTCCCTTTAGAATACCCACAATGTACTTGAGCGCTTGGTCCGCGTGTCGGACCTGCTGTGCGCTTTGTATAAAGCTACACTCTCCAAATGTGTCTCGTAGACCATTCCCCAGTCTACGGATGACGAGATCGTAACAGCCGCACAGTTCCATAGCCAGATCGAACCCTATGACGTTCCGAGCTCTCGTGCTCTCAAACGATTCGAACCACTTAGCCAGGTCTTCGAAAGTACTCTCCAGTGCCTCAACTGCTACTAAGGTATCGTCCAGGGTGCTGGGCTCGGGAGATCCTGCGACTGGGGCTGTGGAGCCACCGTCAGGCTCTGTGCTAGATGATGTTGAGGGCCCCGCCTTGATAGCCAAAGGGAACAGTTTTGATATGATATCGAAGAACGTGGCACGAGAATCGCTTCCAATATCCGATTGAAGTGGAGGATCTACAGTGTTCGTCTCCCCGGGGTTGTGGTCCTGAGAGGTAGAGCTCCCAGAACCTGTGTTTGCGGACGGTTTGCCCATCGGTGCTGCGCCCGGTTCTCTCACGTTGTCTTTGGCGACAGTCCTTCTGCCATGACCACCAGCCTTGGTCTGGGTCTTCGTCTGGGTCTTGTTCGGCCCCTTTCCTTCTACTCTTTCGCTTCGGTCTAGATCGCTCTTGGTCTTCTCCTCCCCTGTACGTTGAGAGTATTTGCCTCGGTCTGTGTCTTTGTCGCTCTTCTTCTCTTTCGTCTTCTTCTTCTCTTTGCCTCGGTCTGTGTCTTTGTCGCTCATCTTCTCTTTGCCTCGGTCTGTGTCTTTGTCGCTCTTCTTCTCTTTCGTCTTCTCCTCTTTCTTCTTTTTCTTGTCCCCAGTAGCACCTCGATCCGTCGTCCTCCCACCACGAGGCGATCTGGCTCGTTCGGGCTCTTTTCTCACACGGGGAGAGGACTCTTGAGCTGGAGGGTTGGACGTCTTCTTCTTCTCCTTGACTTTGGTCTGATTCTCCTCTTTCTCTCCAATGTTCGTCTTCTTCTCCCTTCCACTTTTCGAGTTCCCATTTTTCCTCACAGCTCGAGCTGTAGACCCTACGGTGATTGAGGCAATATCTACGTTCCCGTTCTGCTCGACCTCGGTTGTTTGGTGGAGGGTAACGTGCTTCTTTTTCTGATGATCCGGCCGTGATCCTTCCATCGCCTGTATGTCGGGAGACCGTAGCGCACAGAGTGGTGCAGATGCCACCCAGGAGCAAGTTGTCTATCTGCAACACAGCTGAAACCCTCTTTGGTTCGGGCTCACACACCACCGGTGATGATCTATACGCGTACCCACAGCGTTGACACAACTCGTCCTTCTCTCGATCACTCGAGAGTAGATGACCTTGGACTCGCAACACAGCCGTCAGGTTGTGTAGCTCGCGCGACCAACGGTCCAGAGCTCCACAACACAGGGCTGTGAGTATCACTGCCCAATAGGGAGCCTGTATAACGTCTTTGGTAGAGGTTCCTCCCGAGCACCTGGTCACCTCTAAGCCCATGTACGTGAGCCTCACGATCAACCACTGAACCGAAGACGGGGCTGGTGAGAGCTCCGTGGGTTGGTTAACAGTTGCACGTGAGAGCGTGCCTAGCTCTGTGTCCAACTGCCACAATACACAGGTCCCCCAGAGTGCGCATTGGGGATCGGCTATCGTGGGGATCTCACGGTCGCCTCCGCACCGCAACCGCTCCAGGGTTAGCCTGCTCTGCTCGTGTAACACCTTGAACGCGAGCGGAGCTCCGAGTGCTGACAGCGTCTCGCATACCAATTGTGAGGCCAGAGTATCTCTTTCTGTAGAGTCAAGGGCGTGCGAGGTACACACGAAGGTGTTGTGGACGTGACGGTTCATACTGGCGTATATCCTAGAGACGAGCATCTCGGGTTGGTACCCGCAAACCGAGTCCCCTGTGAAAGGGTAGGTCATGGGGCTCACTGCCGTATCGGCAGGTGTGTTCATCTTCACCCAGGCCAAGGGCGCTCTGGCTAGAACGCTGATCCTTTTCACCTTGTGGCCCTTGGTGTCGGTGTACGTGTTGGAAAAGTGTTTGGCTGTAACGAGACCGTAGATGTCTCCGCAGTGCGTGTATACAGCCCGGAGAACGATATAACGCGTACTGGGGATCACAGCGGACTCGACGGGTATGCGAAAGACCCCGTCGAGCCCTGGCTCCGTCAGAGCTACAGACATCGGTATTCGTTTCTCTATATCGAACATATGCACCCAGGTGTACTCTATACGACTTATAGCGTCTACGTCGACGAACCTTACGGTTATGTGCCTGGTAGAGCTCCAGTCGCCTCGCTGACAGAGCTCCATGGGTGGTGGGCCTCACTGCGCTAGACAGACGGGAGACAGACTTGGGTTTCAAAACAAAAATGGTTTTTATTGGTTTTATTGTGACAACAAAATGAGACAACTCTGTCTATAGTATGACAATCACCAAAGCTACACACAAAGGAAGGAACGGTCACTAGTCGTCAATGATAACTTTAGGCTTCTCGACAGTCTCGTCTTCCAATACACCCTGGAACCCCCCAGTATCGCAGCCTTGTGTAACGTCCCCTTGGACTGGCGCTGACAAAGAGCCCCGATCGTCCTTCTCCGAACCCCAGTCGCTCCTCTCGTATTCCCAGTCCTCGTCGGGACAGTCTTCGCTGTCGTAACACTCCACGTCCCCGATGTCGAGGCAGCAGCTGCGAGTGGTATTACATTTGAGAGCGTCCAGATACTCGCTCATGTCCTCAGGGTCCTCGAGTTCCATAACGCTCTCGGCTGCCTCGAGCATGGCGTTATCAAACACTGAGGGCTCAGCTTGGTCTACGAGAGGCTGTGTCTGCTGTGAGGCCACGGTCTCCACCACTGCGCCTTTGCTAGCAGATTCCATCCTGGTGACATCTCTGTACGCTGTCGTGATGTCTCCGATAGCCCCGGCTTTTCTGCCCAGCCTGTTTGTGATGCTTAGGTACAGGTACAGGTTATTGTTACCGCCGGCCGAGCCTCGCCGAGCACCTCGGACTCGCCTCAACTCAGTGTCAAAGTGTTTAGCCTCGTAATGTGTGCATATGATATCTTTCAACTTGGCAAATGGTATATTGTGGACGGCTCTGAACAGAGCCACATCCGTGCCTGAGGCTGTTTCAGCCATAGTCGAGAGGGGTCTTTTCGGGGCGTATCAGAACCCTTTGGACGAGCACACTACACAGCGCGAGTAGAGCGTTTCCATGTCCACTAGTACTTCGGAAAAGATGGGCTGCTTGCATTCCATACAAGAGGTGTACATCTGTTTCATTTCGGTAAATGTGCAGGTGTTGACATCTCTGGTGCTGAGCGGGAGGTTTACCATGGACGCGGCGCAGCACGAAGAGCCGAACTTCATCTGCTCGAAGTCAAATTCCACGTCGATGTTTCTCGGGTTGCCTTTCACCTCGGACGAGTGGAAGGTCTGATTCTTTAGGCATCTCGAGCACCTCAGGTCTCCCTCCTGGCGAGGAGGCTGGCTGCTGGGTTGACCGGGCATGAGGAGTATCTGCCTGTGGTTGTGGTCCACCCAGTTGATGTGGCAGTTGAGCACGGCGTATAGCAGCATCTGACACTCGAGCTTCAGTTCGCTCAGCCTCTGAAAATGCTCACTGTGGATAATGTCGACCGCTTGACGCAGTTCGGGTAGACACGCCGCTGCCATCTCCAGCGGCTGATCCGTGGTGTACGCGACGGCTAGCTTGTAGTAACAACTCAGGCCCCATTCGGAATTGAGCGTAAGCATAGGGTGCCCGACGGTTTTCACCACCTGGAAGGCTCTTATGAGCTTGGCGTAGTACGATCTCCTCCGTACGGAAAAACTGAATGTCGACCACCTTATGGAATCCTCCCAGCATCTGCCGCGTTCGACAGACTGCTGCGAGCAGAGTTTGGTCTCGTCCCCACGACCACTCCGGGCGTTCTTGTCATTCGTCTTACTCTTGCCCTTAGTGTTCAATTGCCCCTTGTCTCTCTTGCGCTTACACACCGAAGACCCACGAGGGCCGTGGTTCACTTTACGTTTCTTACAAAGCCCTTTGGCGCTCGACTCTCTCGGCCCCGTTGCCACCGTGACACAGCTCTGAGACGTTATCGGCACAGCTGCCTCATGCAGACTGAGAGACGGATCGACCTCTGGGGTTCGAGTGGGCGGGGCGTCCCCTACAACACGCTCCTTTGGTCGTACGGACGAGTCGCGATCGGACACCTCTACCGTAGTTTGAGGGTTCAGCTGTGGCTGGTTAGAACAGACAGGGTTGTACGATTCAGCTGTGGGTGGGTTATTCAGCCACGGTTGGATACATGCAGGCCGGTTGGATACTGTGCTCGTGGTTGGTAGTCCGAGCTTCGGTCGGGCATCTAGTGCCTGTGTGAGGAACCCCAGTGCCTTGGCTCTAATCGCACACAATTTCTCTGTTGACTCCTCCTTATTTAAACTCAGATCTTCTCTCTGGTACCTATAAAAATCAGCCAGCAGAGCCAGTCTGAGCATATCTTCGTGTCCCTGCATCTGAGCCAACTCGTCCTTACTTGGCAACTCAGCGCTCGAGCCTTGTGATTCAACTAGGGCCAAGGACAGTTCGTCCCACAACTCCAGACAGAAGTCGAAAGCGTCTCCGCATTCTGAGATCTTTGTCTTAGAGGTCAACATCTTCACTAGCTTTGTCTGCATTCTGGGCGTAGATCCGTTTTCTCTCTGTTTAGAATGGCACACTGTGTTAAGGCACTCCAAGTAAGCCTGCAACAGGATGGCTTTTGCATAGCGACGGGACCAGACGACTCCGGCATCCTCTACCCCTGCCCCGTCAACCCGTTGGCTCCGGTGCTTCTCAAGTCTCCCGTGGTGTTGCATCTCCATAGTCCAAACCTCTTCCCCGACGAGGTCGTGAAAGTGCACGCGGAACACCTGGGTCACTTCTTGGCTTTACAGAGCGTGCCTAGGATAAACGGAGAGTTCGAAAGGACGCTGTTCCTGGGACTGTGCCAGGTCTTCACTCGGGAGAAGGTCCTCTCCCTGTACAAGAACACCCTGACTGATGACGCTCTGCGTCAAGACGTTGATGTAACCACCAAAGACAAGGGTGGGGATGACTCCTACCCAAGTGTGTTTGTCAAGTTCCACAAAGCCAAAGCCGGTCAGATCGTGTCGTTACTGCGCAACTTGCTGGAGCTGTTCGATGTGGACGAGCTTCGCGATAACGATCTGATATACGAACGCGGAGAGGAGCCTCAGCACATGCTGTTCCTATACCTGATTCAGCTGCTGGCTATATTTGTGAGCAGCTGCATCGAGGAGAAGGACCTCGCTACCATCATGAGTGTCGCATCGGCTCCCTTCCTGGAGGTTAATTTCAGCGACCCCTTGTGCGCCGCCACTCTGATGAAGCCCATGTTCATTCCCTACTATGATCAGCAAGCGGGTAAGCGGAACAGGAAAGGTGAGACAGAGGGAGCCGAGGACCCCGACGAGAGATTGCAATGTTACAGGCTGTTCACGGGCTACGATCTGGACACCAAGGGGTTCGACGTGTCCAACGGGATGGATACGACTCTCCTCTGGACCGATCGCAGCTTACAGCAACGTATGCAGGGGTGCAAGATCGTGGAGAGTAAGGGCAAGAAGCTTTGGTTCGTGGCACCCCAGATGGGCGACAGGATGCTCATGGTTAAAGATACCGGTCTGAAAATGATGGGAGGACAAACGGGCGATAAGGCCCTGAAGATCTGCTCCTACCTGATGTCAGATAACATAATGGCTTACATGCAGTGCGCCGTATTTGGCACCATCTCCAACATGCTGCCCTGTCACGCAAACAGCGACTTCACTGAGACCGTAATGACTACCATCAAGAGGTCTATGACCAAGTTCTCAGACGCGGTTCGTCACCAGAGTGCGAACCTGATGACAGAGCTGAGTAGAATGTCAGAGAGCTGCCTTTACACCACCGGGGTAGGGTTCGCTGGGCAGGACAGAGGCAACAATCTCGGCTTTGGGAAGGTTTTCACTGGCCCTGAAGACAAGAGACCCCCTCCGAATCAGGCTAGGCTGGGGGCCTTCACCTCAGTGACTCTGGGGATCTCGAAGACCACCACGATGAAGACTATGCTGAATGTTGCCCTGAACCGTGACTCTAAGCTCAATCTCAATAATGGTTTACACAGTATGCTTTCTACAGCGTACAAGCCCCTGGCGGTTAACAAGACGGCGACCGATGCGTTCTTCTACGCACGCTACCACCACAGGTTCAACACGGGCGAATTCACAGAGGTGGCCTGTGTTAAAGCCATGAGCGACCCCAGGTACAACAACCTGGTCCACGAGGAGACTCTTACCAACAACAGCAAGTATCAGCTAACCGTGTCCCACGGAGCCTTGCCCATGTGCACGCTCACCCTGGCCATGACCATAAGACAGGCGGTGATGATGGTAATGGGGTTCCTCTGCACCGAGCTGGCCCGGCTCGTCTACACTCCTAAGGTGACCGATGCTAACCTGGGCAAACGTCTCATCTCGCTCTCTATGGCTGCCAAGTTCAGACATGGAAAGGACGACGAGAGCACCACCAATGTGTTCGAAGCGTCTTATGGCACCTTGCTAAAGCTGACCGGACAAGCCTTTGTCAACCCTGGTATGAGAAGTGTCAACTATACCGACCTGGAATCCATGGAGTGGCTGCAAGCGGACGACAACCGTCTCCCCGATTATATACACAGGTCGCTGAATATGATTGGGGACACAAAAAGAGAGGTCCTGAGGATCATGCGGGAGAAGAACGTGTCCTACAACAGGGTGTTGTTCATGAGCGAGATGGGCGTGATGAAAGTCGCCTCTGTGTTAGCTAACGCCGAGTACATGATCCACGCGCCCATGATGGTGATGTCTAGCATGAGGACATTCTCCAACGCCAACAACAGCTACGGATCTGTCAAGCTGTGTAGGCAGGGTTGTTACTACCCTGTGAAGGTGTTCAGCAACAGGTGCGTCGACACGACACTCTACAGTTCCCAGGGGGTTAAAGACTTCAGCTGTCTCGCTGTTGAGAAGAAGACCACGATCGATGAGATGGTCGAGAGGATCAAGAGAGGGGTGTCCTGCGTGTTGCCCAAGATAGACGTGAACCGTATCAAGATGATGACCCCTGAGCTGAACGAAACAGAGTTTGGCTTACTAGTGTCGGCCGTTAAGAATAACAACATCGAGGTGATTGGACAAGAAGAGGACTCTTCTTATTCTTCTTCAGCAGCGTCTTGTTCTACATCATCACAAGGGAACAACCTCGGTATGAAACGAGCTAGAGAAGAGCTTGGCGGCGTCCCCGAGAAGATGATGAGGACGAAGAAGGCCAAGGTTGACAGCGAACTGACAATATTTGAAACCGATGTGGACTTTGGGTTTGATGACTCTGACTGAGGCTTGAGTTTGTGTGCTGCACATGTAAAGAGTGCATGTTTGCTGTATTATCTACCCCATATGTTGTACTGCTACGTTGGGTTATGGGTATGAAATAAAAATCGTCAGACACATTGTCTAAGTTGTACAGTTTCTTTATTACGCATATAAAAACAATCTGAAGACACATTGTCTCTAGTTGTACAGTTCCTTCCTTTAATACACATGTGGATACAAGTTCCCGGAGGCGAGACCTCTGGCAGGATAACACACACACACACACACACACACAAGCCCCAACTTTAGGAATATATGAAATGAAGCATGTGTAGGTGTAACATTTCAACTATAACCATCATCTGCCTGTAAGCACACCCGATCGTGTGCAGGTCCTCTCTCACGGTGAAAATAAATCGATTCTCCATGCTCCCGATTGTACTCCCCAGGTTCCCCTTGTCCACTCTCGGTACCCTCATTTTACTCCGAGAGTCGAGTCTAGTGAACTCTTCGGTTGCCCTGTGGTAGTCTGACTCGCCGCAGCGAGTGAGCTCTAGCTCCCCGTGTTCAACCCGGGCGCTGATGAGCGGATTGAGTATCCCGCTGACAGAGATGAGTCTATGACAGTTTGAGTTTGAATTGTCCTCTGGACAGGCGATCTTGGTAAACTTGCAACTAAGAGGCTCCCCCTTGTGGTGTGAGATCCTCGCCACATTGGGTGGGTCAAAGGAACACATTCCATATATGTTCATGAAGTCATAGGAGGCAGACACCGTGCTCACTTTTTCCACATGCTCTCTCACCAGAGCCTTTATGTCTGAGAGCGCGTTGCTCCTCAGTTCACAGTATAGTCGTCTGTACTCTGCGTCGATAGTGTCACAGCGTTGCTCTCGCTGTACAGAGTCTCTCCCTTTGTTCTGTAATCTTGGTCTTTTTTCTGCTGGCGAAGGGCGGTTGTCCCGCGACAGCCCCGTCTGCTCGCTCGAGTCCTCCCAACAAGGCAGTTTCCCGTAACACGCTTTAATGGCAGTCGCTACGAAGAACAGTTCTGGGATACCTTTGCCTGACCCGGCTGTCGGATGCCCCGGTCCGCACGTAGACATAATAAGGTACGATATCTTTGTTGACTACCTAATGGCCGAGCTGGAGTGTACTACCTCGACCGAAGCGCAGCTCTCCAGTGAAGCCTTAATAGAGTGTCTGGTGAAGCACCGAGAGCTGATCTCAGGCCCTGACGTTTGGTCTCCTAGAGCTCGAGCCTACGTTCACTTTGAGCAGCGCACCCACGGAACGTTTGCAGTTCTAAAACCCAGCGGTCCGACGGCGGTTCAGCTACTGGGAAAGTTACTGCCCGTGTACTGCAGGCTGTGCTTATTGTCGGAATGTCATGACCGGGCCAAGGCTGCGGCACAGGCTTTGCTGGTGCGTCTGACAGGATCCAGGGACTTTAGGGGGGAGGTTGCTGAATTTGAAATCAGAACCCTGTCCTACCTGATAGATAACCTCTCGGCAACACCCCCCTCTGAAGTAGGGGATGTGTGTCAGTCGTCTGACGTTTCAGCCGAGACCAAGATCGCTGTGGAGCTCCTCTGGTGTCATTTGGTGCTAGTGTACGCTGGCAATCGCAAGCTCCTGCTGTGCAACCTGGAACTCTTCTTCACCAGACCCCAAGACTCCCTGAACCTGTGTCCGAGCGAGCTTAGGGCTGCGCTATTTCTGCACGGTAAACATGACCCATTGTCTCAGCGCAAGGACCGATGCCGAAGCCAACGGGTGTCTTACACGAGAAAGTGTCCCGTTCTTCTTCCGATCGGCTCAGACCCCAGGGCTAAACGGGACACTTCTAGATCCAGACTCCCCGCTGCCAACCAACTATACGAGTCTCGAGTGTCCCGCATGTGCTGGCTGGGGGCCCTGTGGATCCTTGACATCGAGTGCAACAAGGGCACCCTTCACTGGCTTTACAAACCCGAACCGTGCAGAGTGTAGTGCGAACGTGATCAGTCGACCGGAGTCGAGGCCACAACACCACTACAGCTCCGGAGCCTGTGCCGAAGGACCAAATGAGACGCTCAGGGTCGCAGGTAGCTGCCTGGTGGAGTTGGAGAAGAACGTGCTCCTCCACGTGCTACACGTAAACACCGTCGGCAATCAGCGGTTCAGTGCGACCGTGTTCTCTAACCATCTCCGAAAGTACGCTCAGATACAGTCCAACACCACTAAGACCAAGCTGCTGAGCAGACTGAGGTTCGTGTCGGACAAGAAGAGGCTGTGCTCTCAACACGGCTATAAAAACACCCGCATAGAGTTCTCGTCCAACCCCAGCCGCAGTGCCAACTACACCTCCAACGTCAAGTACTTGCTACAGCCCTACTTCAGAGGGCTGTTCGAGACCATCTCTTTATCGCAGGGAACCTGCATGGTGTCAACCAAACGCTTCACGGTTAGCAACGAGAACCTGACCTGTTACATATACGGAGTGGCCAACCCTTTGACCGTTGTGATCAGCATGAAGGACACAAAGAAACATTTTCACACACCCTTCTTCTTCTCCTCAGTCAACGTGGCCGGAGAGGAAACCAGACACCAGCTCTTCTCGTCGATGTCTATCAACTCGCAAAAAGTGAGGAACGTAGCCGAGGAGCTCCCGAAGGCCCTGGGCAAAGTGGCCAAGCTGGTGGAGATACACGTCCATCTCAACAGGCTGTGCTGCGAGCTGGCTCAGGAGCGGCGCGGCATGCTGACGTCTCAGGAGAAGGTCTGTCTGGTCTACCTCACGGAGACGTACTTCATACAAGTGAGAGACCGCAGCCACGCAAAGTACTGGCCTGGGTACAGCGAGGCCGTGAGAGGCGCATTCGTTGAACGGTACCGTAGCAATCTGTCTTCGTTCCAGGATAAGGTTCTCAACAATTACCATCTGAAGAACCCGGAGTTCATCAACTTGGTCCCGTGGCTCCTCGACAATCCGAGCGATCTGCACGAGAGAATGATAGTCGCGCACGACGCCTACCTGCGAGAGGAGGGTAAGGTGAACGCCAGAGTGGAGCTGATCGCCACGGTCGACAATCACGTCAACCAAAACCCCGAATGCTGCCCGCCCCACGGGTTCCCCAGCTTCGAGGACATTGATTTCAAAGACCTCGGGTACAGCAAGCAGACGCTTCAACTCGCCTTGAGTAAATCTCGCTGCCCCACGGCAACCCGAGCGGTCTCTAACGTCAGCAAACGCATCGACTCCTCGTTGGCTAGAGTGCTCGAGACCAGGACATCGCACGCGACACATACTTAAGAAGACAGGGAGTGTGACATGTAGAGCGGAGCTAGCCTTTGGCAACAGCACACACAATGTCAACAAGTGAGACCTCGACCATCAGCTGCCGGGTAGCCCCCTCGGCTGATTCTAGAGCGTCGATTCTAAGGGTATGGGATATAGTGAACAAACACTTTGCATCGTTACTATCGACAGCGGAACGGTCTGACACAAAGACCAGGGCTGAGCGAAACATAGAGTCTCAGGTGAAGGAGCTGCGAGACCTAATGGGAGCGTGTAGCAGGAGGCTGAAGACCGTGGAGGCTTACATATCGGAATTGCAGACACAAGAGACTGGTGCTCTGAACAACAACAACAACAACGGCCCGTATCGACAGGCTCCGTCCTCGGAACTTGCAGGAGAATGGCATTTTCTGTACATGGACGATAACAGTGTTTTCGGCTACATGAAGTTGGTTCCCGAAACGGTCTCGGTCACTAGAGACAACGGCCACGGGAAAGGATCTACCTGTGTCAAGAGAGCCCAATTCACTATTCCATCGGGGGTGCTGAGAGAGGCGGATGGGGCCTTGGATGATGATGATGATGATGATGATGTCGATTCCACTCAGCTGAACGGCTGTTGCAACTACGCACTGTGTCCCTGTTGTCAGATATCTTTCAAGGCCTCTGAGTTTTGGAAGCACGCCTTGTTTGAGATTGCGGAGAGGGGTAGCAGAGTGCCAGCCTGGCAGTCCTTGGATCGCTCAGAGACACCAAGGTGGATAGTGGAGGAGAGTGCTGGCTGGAGCAACCCTATTTACAGACCCCGAGGGTTAGAGAGTACGTGCGAGATTGGGCAAAGTCTCGCAGAGCTAAACCTCAAACACTTCCTCTCAGACTACGACTTCTCTCGAGCACTCGACAGCACATTTGCGTTTCTGGCTCTACAGTTGAGAACCTGAACCATGTTCTCCTACTCGTATCAACCTCGCACGATACCCTTCCCCTCTCCCGCCTCTCCTGAGCCTCCTCTGTCTCATAAGCCCCGGCCTCAGCCTCAGCAGCAACCCGTTCACGAGTCCGAGGATAGGATTTTGGAAACGTTACGAGACGACTTGGTGACACTCGACTACCTAATCGGAGTGGCATCTCTAGGACAAGAGTACTCCTTTGTGCAATACAGGCCCACGGATAAACACAAAAGGTGCGCAGGGCTAAAGATCGACCCAGTGCAGCAGATCAACATGTTCACCCAGGCGCTGCGAGACAAGTCCATACCGATAGAGACGTCTCTACATACGCTCATGCCGTCGGCCAAAAAGTCTTTCCGGATAAGAGTGTCGCTAGCAGACCTGACAGAGCTCAGCTTGGAACCTCTCTGGATGATCAAGGGGAGAGTCCAGCTGTACTCGAAACTTCAGTGTGCCACGATCACCATTGACGATCACTTGATCGAGCCCTGCTTCCTGGACACTCGGTCTAAGCTGCTCGTCGTCTCTCAGCCCGACAGAAACTGTACTGAGGAATTTCTCACATTGGCCGAGGAAGGTCTAACGGCTCATGATCATCAGGAGGAGAGAGAGAGCGATGACTGCGATGATCACCACTCGAACAACGACGAACAAGAGGACCCACGCGAGGACTACAACGACGACAGGGTGCGAGCTACACGAAAGCGCAAGATGTGTAAAGGCAACGACGGCGAGGTCTCCGACACCGCCGTGTCACGTAAGAAACGTAACCCCCTGCCCAGGGGTTCTCATGCGAGCCTAGGCTCTGAACCCGAGGAGCGAGGAGCAATCGAAGAGGACAAAGAAAGATGCAATACACCAAATGTTGTACACACAACTTTTAATCGTGGAATGCAAACAAGGATGAAGTCGAGACAATGTCAACATGTCAAAAGAGGAATGAACACCATGTACAATAAAATGATGAGATCTCGTCGTCTCTACAACAATCCAAACCGGGGCTCCCTTCACCTCCAAGACCAAGGACAATCGCCTCCGTCTCATTCGCGTGTCCCTAGATGGCACCCGCAGCAAGCGTCGTCGGCCTCTCAGGAGATCACGTCCCAGGTTGAACCTTCTTCTGCTGTTGCAGCTGATTCTTCTCCCGATCACCATCGGACTTCGCAACGGAGCCCCGATGAGTCGATGAGCCCTCGCGTCTCTGCTGCAGCGGAGCACCGTGTCGGCCACCCCGACTCAGCGCCTGCCGAGGCGATGATCCCTTCTGTAGAGATCTTGCCAATTGTAAACCCGAGATCTCCTTTGCGATCTCAGCCCGCCGAGCCTCAACAGAACCCAGTTCCTCCGCGACAAACGGCCGAGGGTGCGAGGAATCGGGCTTGCTCGCTGATGTAGCCGAGAGCAGCCCCCCGATAGAATCCGCTCCAACAGCCCCCTGATCGTGCTCCTGCTCCTTTTTTGAATCTTCGCATTTCACATCGGAAGGCCTGAGACCCAGCTTGTTGGCCAATAGTAACCCATACGCGGTCGGGTGCAGAGAGTCCCGCGTGAGCATAATGTCGTTGACCGTGAGCGAAGTGTCTGGCTTTCTCCCGGATAAGCTGTCTGCGAATGTTACCCCGGACGTGTTCAAGAGTGTCACCAGCGTACAGTGGAGAACGTGCACCGGCGACCCTGATTCTAGCTCTCTCACCGTATCCCTGTTGTTGTACTGTATGGTATTGTGTCTCCTATTGAACTGGCTGAATCCGGACAGAGCGCTCCTCCAGAAATTGGTCCACATGCTCAACGTCTCCTCCAGGTGGGCCACGCTGACAGAAGACGGGTAGTTGCACACGAGCTTAACGTCGGACCCGAGCTCTGTGACGGGCTCATCGGCGGATTTGGTGTCACAGCCCTCTCTGATGACATGTTCCATCTGACTCGCGACCCTCTCGGCCATCTGCAGCAAGCCCCTGTCCTTACAATCAGTCTTGAGCCGTTCCAAGGCCAGGCTAGGGTGCCTGGTCACCTCCCCGAGAAACTGCCTCACCACCAGAACCTCCTTGCCTTCGGATATCATCGAAGCCATCATTTTACTCAGGCTGTGCGAGACGCTGGCAGACTTGTGCTCGGAAACCGTGGTCCCGACCCCGGATCTCAGAAACACATCTGGTAGCTCGGCAGTGTTCAACCCAAACATATCGGGCTGCTGGTCGCTGGCCAGGAATCGGGACAGGTTGTCGAGTAAAGGTTTGCCGAACGCGTTGCCTGCCACCGAAGAGCCCGCGCGCTGCTGCTCTCCTCGGGACGAAACCATCACGTCGGCCAGATGCGTCAAAGAGGAGCGGTTCACACCTGTGCTGGTGTATATGTGTCTGGTAGAGGCCATGGTCAGCCCCTGTATGATCTTGCGAAAGAGAGTAGCCCAGCTCTTGACCGTCAGATGAGCTCTCTTGGACAACGACGACAGATTGGAACCCCCTGACCAGCAACTGTCCCACATGGAGATGTGCCTGTAGAGGACCCCGTCCACGGCGGTCGTAACAAGGTCCGTCTCCGTGTCGTAGAAGGCAAGACAGTTCGAAGCTCTGCACTCGGGTATGACCGGGCACCGGCCGTGCTCGAAGGTCTTCATCACACCCCACAGGGCCACGGTTGACATCTTCAGCTCTGTTTCCTTGATTGGATCTCGCTTGAGCGCCACGTCTCGTTCGACCCAGTCTCTGATGATCTTGCACACCACGGCGACCTGAGTCTCAGGTACAGAACGGCTCATCAGCAGTTTCAGCGTGTCCGCAAGTTGATCGAGCGGCACGTCCAACACCGAAGGCAGAGCCCTCTCGTGAGCCTCTCGTTCCTGCACGGCTTCGGATGCGGCGTCCGGGGGGGTTAGACCGTCCCGAACAGTCCTGAAGCAAGATCCGTGCTGCTTGTGGCTACCCTTGCCGACGACGCGATCCCCTAGAGCTACGTGACCAGACCTCCGCTGTCTCTCAGCAGGCCTCTCAATTCTCCTCACTTTACTTTGGTTATACCTATCATCATCATCATCGCCATCGCCATCGGCATCCCATTGCTTCTTGTGAGCCTCCCTGTGGACTGCAGGGTTGGAAGAGACTAGGTTGGTTACGGTTGCTTTCCCCGATAACCCCAGGCCGAGAACTCTGAGTTTCTTCCAAGGCAAGAAAACGCAGGGCACAAAGCCCGCCAACACAGTCCAGCGGATCATGTTCCTCAGGGTTGTCTTGATGTGTTCGCACACGTGGTTGGAGGAGTAGTAGTTGATGAGGTACCGCACCAAGCAAGTGGCGCTCTCGCTGTTGCTCCCCAAGACGTTGTAAAGTAGCAGCTCTACAGAGAGAGCCGGGCTGAATGTGTTGACAATCTCCTCTATCACTATGGCCAGCTGTGGATCGTCACTCACGTACACCCAGGAGTCGACGTCCCGATGGATAGGGATCAGCCCGTAACGCTCGTATTCGACATTGTCGGACCGACCCCCCCTTTCGCGTTGACAGCCCTCTCTTTTTCTGAACATGTCTAGTCCGTAGGAGCTCCCTCGGTCTTCCAAAGCGACCTCAGCCAGCTCCTTCTCGCAGCGGACCAGCTGCTCTCTGGACGCGCTAGTCGCAGCTCTCTTCATCTCCCTCAGCGGTCCGATGGGGCAGCACAAAGACTCTATCCTATATCAGGGGTTGATGTCTGGTTAACGATACCAACGTGCATTACCGTATACTTACAAAGTTCCCAGCCTAGGGGATGAGTCTCCGAGATGTTCTGGATGCTGTTCAGAGCCTTCTGTTGTCTGTGTAGCAACAGGCAGAGCCCGAGGGACCTGAACCAAGTCGGTGGTTATTACCACTACTACAAGGACGACGACGACAGCGACGACGACGACAGCGACGACGACGATGACGACACGGACGCCAAGGTCCGGGCTCGTGTGGTCCAGCTCTCCAATCTCAAACGCAAGGCCATCGACGTGACCACAGATGTGATTGTCGCGGAACGATTGCTGAGACGACACGGCGACGACCCGAGTTTACTAATGTACCACGAAAAGTGCTCCAACGAGATGCAACGAGCTCTCGATAAGCTTCCTGGAACGTCTAACGGAGCGCAGGTCAAACGGCCTCCTAGGCTGTGCCACAAGGGTATGCGTTACGCTCGAGACATTGTGTAACTTGTAAAGAAATTGAACATCTTAACACTGCACTCACTCTGTGTGTCCGTCTTGAGATTTGCTCGATCTCGGCTATAGCTAAAAACGAAACAGGTCGCCTGTGAGTCCGTATAATTCAATCGACTAGATAGGTCCCGCCATTGGCAGCAGCAGCAGCAGCATCATGAGTGTGGTAACCATGGACCCGAGCAGCTACACGCTGAAACCACTAGAGACCGTCACGCGTTTGGTGAAAGCTCCCAACTTACTGGTCACTCCGAATAACACATTCGCTGATTACATGACCGATAACATAATCAGAGCCTCGGCCACCAACAGTTCCATCTCAGCCGACGCCACGGTCGTGATATCCCAGGCTCACATGGGAGTTACCCTGTTCAGACAACAGAGAGATACGAGTCGCCTACTCGCTGGCTTTGTGTACAAGATGATGGTCCCCGACGAAGTGGTTCCCACGGGCACGAAGTTCTGCAGGCGCTACAGGATCACGGACCAGCGCGAGGCTCAACAGGGCACGTACGACACAATCAGCAACGGAGTGCAGACCAGGGAGTACAGCCAAGTGTTCCAGCATACGTCCAAGGTGGTCACGATGCAATTCGGAAGCCTCCTGAGTGTTACAGTGCCCTCGGTGGCAAGGGATCTGATCAGAAGAGAGTTGGACAGGGTCAGCACTTCCTGGGAGCTAACTAGGACCATTGAGGTGCTCAGATATTGCGCCGCTCAACCCACCTTGACAGACAGAGTCGCGCAAAGGACCAAGACCTCAAGTCGAGCCGAGAAATTGGACTCTGTGTTGGTGATGGCGGAACTCATGTGCGGTATGATCAACACACAGCCCGACACCTTCGTCTGCGCGCTGGAAAACGCTCGGAGGATACTGGGGAGTGATAAGCCCGAAGTCATCATCCTGGGGGACACGCTGTTCCGCGTCATCTCCCAGAGAAGCTCCAACGGCTCGATATGGTCTCAGATCAGCAGCGAGGAGACCAAGATCACCCCGGAGTTCTCAGTGTACACCATGGCCAACGAGCAGGGTAGAGTCGGGGTAGGCTACGAGTTCACCATGCAACAGGTCACCCAGCACGCTTTGGGTGACAAGGACCTACCCTTCACCAACGAATCCTGCTTCAAGGATACCTCTATAGACATGAAGGTAAACTACATTAGAGTCGGAGGAGGACCCGCAGATAAGATCCCGATTGTGCCGGTCGACGGGGTGCAGATGGAGCACGGTAACACCAGAGACACTTCAACTGAACACAAGGCATTCTGTAACTCGGAAGGGTTCAAGTGGGAATACTTCACCGTCGGCTGCACGCCTCCTGCTCTGAATCAAATCAACCCCTCACATGTCCTCTCCGCCACAGACGCAGACGACATTAACTACAGGCAGCTCGCCCAGCGATCCCCCGCCACCTCGTACCTCCACCAGTACGACGGAGCCGTCGCGGCAGTCAGTCTTCGTAGCCTACACCCTGTGGGTAACCCGAAAGAGCTGTTCACTCACGAGCGTAGGATGAGACTGCAACATGATGTCAACTCGTTGATGAGAGGTGATCCCAACGCCATTCCTGTACAAAACCTGGCCTGTCTCGGGCACAGTAGAGACTGGTACAGTAAGATCAAGAACCCAGCGTCTATACTCGAGTTCGACACCCGCAACATGGTCGTACCTCGGCCACGGGACAATAGTGATAACCAACACAGCGTGCCCGAGCGCTGGGTTGTCAGGCCCCGGGTGGCACTCTTCAACTCATCGGCCATGAACAACATCGACAACGAAATCGCCCAGATCGGCAGCGAGTTGCTCACTCACTTCGGCGATACAGAGCACGCCAAACACCTTGGAGATAACTTGATATTCCTCGAACGGGCGCTCCAATACGAACAAGGTATAGCCTCAATGATTGAATTGAGACGTATCATCCTCCAGGGAGGACCCACCCCCAGATTGGATACTCCCGACTGGACCAGGGGGAGAACGTTTTGGTCTTGGTTAACGGACCCTATCTGCGCTGTTTACATAAGGCGTGCTCTCGCGGACAAGGAGACCGCTTTGACGATTACCCCAGCGGAGCGTACCGTATTGGTACAATTGGAGGGATTGGTGAACAGCCTGATCGGACTGTTCAAGGGTATAGTTGGGAGCAGAAACAACTCTGTGATAGCCTCCATGCCTGTGTGTTTCAATGTCAATGGCAGTGATGTGGTTACGCACTATGGCTACCCAAGGACCTTCACCTTGGACGATGTGGACTATTGTAATCTCATGTACTGGATCATCCTCCCCGTCCTAGGAGCTAGAGTATACCGCTTTGATAGTGTGAACCTAGCGCACACTGTCCGCACCCTTATCCCATACAGAGAGCACGAAGTCAATCTAACCAACGAGTTAAACCTGACAAACGAGAGCGCTCTAACCGTGCTACGTTTGAATGGAGACTGCGCTTTCTCCAAGGTAGCGCCACGAGGCGGGGTAGATGTCAGTGACATGTTTGAGCCTACCGCGTTGACACACAAGCTTTGCACTGACACCGGGTTTAGCGACACATCCGTGGTCACCTACATGTGGGCGATCAGACTGCAAAAGCTGGCGGCTATCAGCAACAACCTAGCCAAGGTGTTGCTGGGGATACATTACAGCACCCTGTTGACGCACAATGTCATACGCGATCACTATGACACAAGATACTACTCGGGCATGTCCTACCTACTGTTCAGAGGTGTGCGTTTCATGGGATGCGGAGCCTCCCTCATGCAACAAAAGTCTGCTCTATACACACTGGGCACCGAGATTGTCTGCAAGCCAACGGCTCACAATACGCACCAGGTGCACACCGTCAATCAATACTGCGAGTCTGTTGTGATACCAGAGACCCTAGAATCCCCCGGAGTGTACATCCCCAACCTGTACATGAAAGACGTGCGAGGAGGCGACGTGCACATAAACACAGGTGGTCCCTTCGACACGGTGGTCGCAGACGCATTCAACGGGTTCTGTCCAGAGTCCGATAGCGCGTGCGGATACCGCAGACCTTACATCTTCACGACCGGCCGCTCGGAAAGACTAAACGGGTCTGCTGTTACACTCGACCCTATGATGCGAGCCGAAGCTTACACTTGTATGCCAACCCTACTCCATCCCTTCAGCTCAGTGCTCAGGGTTAGAAACAAGCACCACAGCAGACGTCGCAACAACGAGGAGAGTAATCATAAGCTCTTCTGCGACACCCTTCACATTGCAGAGTTTGAGAAGGGTGTACTCGACCCCATAGGAGATCCCTTCAAGGATACCGTCGAGAGAGTGAACGGAGATAAGCGTACCACAGACATAATGCAGCCAATGCTTGGCGTGGCCTTCTGCGGTACTTACAGTATAGGGCTGACATCTGACAAGAAGCTCATGTGCGTCAGCGATGTGACTCGGGAAACCCTAGTCGATAGGCTAGCGCCTAGAATCAGCGGGACGGGTATATTTGCCTGCAGCCCCATCCAGACAACCTCTCGCCTAATCAACCCCATATTTAACAGGATATTCGAGAGCACCCGGTACTCTCGTATCCTCCAGTGTTAAATGGACACTCGTCGTATCACCAGGGAATAACAAATAGGAATAAACACCTGGTGTCCTTTTACAGTTACGGCCCAATGCGCCACCGACAACCACAAGATGCACAGTATCGGTGTTTCACACAACATAGGCCGGGGAGTGTGCGCCTTGACTGATTTCGTACTCTCCTGCGGGGTAAACTTTTTCACCTCCTTGTTCATGCACCCCATGGAACAAGAGAATACTCTAACCCTGATCAGGAAGAAAGAAGAGGCTGAGGTCGATATAGCAATAAACACCGTTTCGAGATCCATAGCAAGCTTAGACGTCAACATAGCTCTACTCAAGGAATCCATGAATACCATTGGGGACCACAACAACTACACAAAGTTCAAGAACGAACTCGTTTCAACCCAGATGCAGAGAGCTGACCTCCGCTACTTACTAGGAGCGCTCCGGGGAAGGCTCGACGTGCGTAGGTTGATCGGAGCCGTAAAGACTCTATCTGACAACGTAGGACTGCAGCTTAACGCCTCCGCGTACATCAACAGACAGGTGTTAACCCTGGCTGTTCAGCGAGACCTGGATGATACGAGAGAACCTGTGACCAAAGTGAGCGTTCAAGACGCTTACCGCGAATACAGTAGAACGAAAGCTGTAACTGTAGACCATATCGTATAAAAGAAAGAGTTGTGTGTTTAACTGCTTGTCTGACTCTTGTCAGCTCATGTGTCATGTATATCACCACTTGAAATTAAATACGTCTGGTTTTGGTATACGCTTTGTCTGTCTGTGTGTATTTGAGTTTGTCCCACATCATCATCATGTAAAGAAAGAATATCATGTACAAAATAAAGATTCTATAGGCACCATTTGTTGCTGCCTCTTCCAAACACTAACATAAACAGCTGATATTATGTCTTTCGTTTCTAAACTGTGATGTGATATAATAGACACACCCAAGACGTATTAGGTATTTGCCAGACATGTTTTATTGTGCAAAATAGAAAAAAAATACATATAACTGTGCTCTTACATATTGGTCACACAT
>JAKYLM010000197.1:82500-83942 GCA_023634145.1 Thymallus thymallus | reverse complement strand
CACCTCCACATGTACTGGGTCTACAGGAATGTACAGTCTACCAAAGACACCTCCACATTTATATATATTTTTTAATTCAACCTTTAAAGTCTACACCAGCTAAACAAGGACGACGCTAGGCCAATTGTGCGCCGCCCTATGGACTCCCAATCACGACCGGTTGTGATATAGTCTACCAGGTTGTCTCTAGCACTGAGATGCAGTGTCTTAGACCACTGCACCTGCTGTATTGTTCATATAACACCTGTTGTCTTGTTCATACAACACCTGTTGTCTTGTTTCTATAACACCTGTTGTCTTGTTCATATAACACCTGTTGTCTTGTTCATACAACACCTGTTGTCTTGTTTCTATAACACCTGTTGTCTTGTTTCTATAACACCTGTTGTCTTGTTTCTACAACACCTGTTGTCTTGTTTCTATAACACCTGTTGTCTTGTTTCTATAACACCTGTTGTCTTGTTTCTACAACACCTGTTGTCTTGTTTCTACAACACCTGTTGTCTTGTTCATACAACACCTGTTGTCTTGTTCATACAACACCTGTTGTCTTGTTCATACAACACCTGTTTGAATATAGACCTTACAATACTAGAAACAGCCTTCCAATCATCCAGTATATAATCAGTAAACCGCTCTGGATCCTCTTATTACCTGAGCTAATAACTTGATCAAGTACTTGTCCTTTATAGGGTTATTTAATGTGCTTATTTTAACCCAAGCACAACGTTGTGGTCCAAGAGACCACTGGATCTGCTTCTACTCAGTAACATCATCTGTTGGGTTTTTCACTCTTTTGTCTACACTCTGTGGTTACATGGAGAAGACAACTGGAAGGTTTCTCCTTTCCTGTCGTATGACTGTCTGTCTCTTCAGAGAGAGAAAAACAGAGAACAACAGGGAAAATGAAAGACAGAGTGAAAAAGTTAGAGAGTGGGTCAAAGTATTGTACCCTTGTCACATGTCATTACTGTCATTATAACACCCTGTTTTACTGCTGTCCCCTGCAACCATCACACACACACACACACATACACACACACACACACACACACACACACACACACACACACACACACACACACACACACACACACACACACACACACACACACACACACACACACACACACACACACACACACACACACACACACACACCCCTCTGCCCTGCTTTATGTACCAACCGTCCTCCTGTTGGCCCTCTAGCGCCCCTAGGGGATCCATCTGACATGGCATGTGTCTCTGTGCTGGTGACACACATTCCCCTCAGTGTGTGTTTGTCTGTGTGTGTGTGTGTGTGTGTGTGTGTGTGTGTGTGTGTGTGTGTGTGTGTGTGTGTGTGTGTGTGTGTGTGTGTGTGTGACACAGCTCCCTCTCCCCCTGGCTGTGTGTAATATTAAGTAAAGCCACAGTGACAGGCCTACTCTCTGCCTGTCCCC
>JAKYLM010000197.1:75000-77500 GCA_023634145.1 Thymallus thymallus | reverse complement strand
GATAACCTCTCATATCTACTGGGTGAAATACCACAGTGTTCATCACAGCAGCAAGATGTGTGACCTGTTGTCACAAGAAAAGGTCAACCAGTGAAGAACACCATGTAAATACAACCCATATTTATGTTGATTTATTTTCCCTTTTGTACTTTAACTATTTGCACATCATTACAACACTGTATTTAGACATAATATGACATCTGAAATGTCTTTATTCTTTTGTAACTTCTGAGTGTAATGTTTACTGTTTTTTTTATTGTTTATTTCACTTTTGTTAATTATCTACTTCACCTACTTTGGCAGACAGAGAGGAAGAGAGACAGACAGAGACAGAGAGTGTGAGAATGTGTGTGTGAGAGAGAGAGAGAGAGAGAGAGAGAGAGAGAGAGAGAGAGAGAGAGAGAGAGAGGGGAAGAGAGACAGACAGAGACAAAGAGTGTGAGAATGTGTGTGAGAGAGACAGAGAGAGATAGAGAGAGAGAGAGACAGAGAGTGTGAGAATGTGTGTGTGTGAGAGAGAGAGAGAGAGAGAGAGAGAGAGAGAGAGAGAGAGAGAGATACAGGGAAATAGAGAATGGAGAGACAGAGGCCAGGATATGGTTGGCATGCTCCTGGAGGGAGAGATGGAAACTCAACGCTTTGTCTCAAGACCAGAGGTCCTGGACAAACACACACACACACACACACACACACACACACACACACACACACACACACACACCACACACACACACACACACACACACACACACACACACACACACACACACACACACACACACAGAGTATAAGGTCAGATGCAGTAGATATTGCAGGTATTTACAGCACTGTGTGTGTGTGTGTGTGTGTGTGTGTGTGTGTGTGTGTGTGTGTGTGTGTGTGTGTGTGTGTGTGTGTGTGGGGGGGGGGGGGGGGGGGGTATTAAGGAGAAAGGGTGATTAATGAGGACAGGTGGGAGTCTCTCTCTCTCTCTCTCTCTGAGTTGTTATCTAACTGAGCACCATGGACCTCAGACATGATTCACGTTTCACATACTGATTTAGGAGTGCTATTTAAACATGGACAGGTCCAACTATCATTATATAAACATCAAACACCTCAGAAGATATTGGAGTTATGTGAATGAGGGAGGTTAGAAATTAATCACTGGCTGACACTTCCTGAAAATAGAACCATTTGAACATGCAACCAACCAACCGTCAGCTTATTGGAACCATTTGAACATCCAACCAACCAACCGTCAGCTTATTGGAACCATTTGAACATCCAACCAACCAACCGTCAGCTTATTGGAACCATTTGAACATGCAACCAACCAACCGTCAGCTTATTGGAACCATTTTAACATCCAACCAACCAACCGTCAGCTTATTGGAACCATTTGAACATCCAACCAACCAACCAACCGTCAGCTTATTGGAACCATTTGAACATCCAACCAACCAACCGTCAGCTTATTGGAACCATTTGAACATCCAACCAACCAACCGTCAGTTTATTGGAACCATTTGAACATCCAACCAACCAACCGTCAGCTTATTGGAACCATTTGAACATCCAACCAACCAACCGTCAGCTTATTGGAACCATTTGAACATCCAACCAACCAACCGTCAGCTTATTGGAACCATTTGAACATCCAACCAACCAACCAACCGTCAGCTTATTGGAACCATTTGAACATCCAACCAACCAACCGTCAGCTTATTGGAACCATTTGAACATCCAACCAACCAACCGTCAGCTTATTGGAACCATTTGAACATGCAACCAACCAACCGTCAGCTTATTGGAACCATTTGAACATCCAACCAACCAACCAACCGTCAGCTTATTGGAACCATTTGAACATCCAACCAACCAACCGTCAGCTTATTGGAACCATTTGAACATCCAACCAACCAACCAACCGTCAGCTTATTGGAACCATTTGAACATGCAACCAACCAACCGTCAGCTTATTGGAACCATTTGAACATGCAACCAACCAACCAACCGTCAGCTTATTGGAACCATTTGAACATCCAACCAACCAACCGTCAGCTTATTGGAACCATTTGAACATCCAACCAACCAACCGTCAGCTTATTGGAACCATTTGAACATGCAACCAACCAACCGTCAGCTTATTGGAACCATTTTAACATCCAACCAACCAACCGTCAGCTTATTGGAACCATTTGAACATCCAACCAACCAACCGTCAGCTTATTGGAACCATTTGAACATCCAACCAACAAACCAACCGTCAGCTTATTGGAACCATTTGAACATCCAACAAACCAACCGTCAGCTTATTGGAACCATTTGAACATCCAACCAACCAACCGTCAGCTTATTGGAACCATTTGAACATCCAACCAACCAACCGTCAGCTTATTGGAACCATTTGAACATCCAACCAACCAACCGTCAGCTTATTGGAACCATTTGAACATCCAACCAACCAACCGTCAGCTTATTGGAACCATTTGAACATGCAACCAACCAACCAACCGTC